>PVIY010009730.1:0-71500 GCA_004026745.1 Myrmecophaga tridactyla | reverse complement strand
CTCTCAACTTTTCAGAGGTCTCATTATCTGTTCCATGAATTCTGTCCTGATTTCATAATTGTATTTAGTTATGGAGATAAGGTAGACTGTGAATGTTTCATCTTGTCTTGAACCAAAAGGTCCTAAAATTATTTTGCATGATATGTTTTTACAAGTCACTCTGTAATTCTTATTTTAACAAAGATTTACTCCTCAGTGAAGTAAGTAGTGAACCTGACATCTCGCAACTGCAAGTGACCAATGATTAATGAAGTAGTCAGCCAATCTGTGCAGTAGGAAGAGGATGGTGATTGTGTCAATTAGAATGGACCATTAGAAAATAATCTATTAGAGATTTTACTGTCCTGGGGAATTCTCATCAATTTCAAGGGTAGACTATTATTCACTCCTAAACAGGCAGCACCTTGGTAGAATGGGCTAAAAGTAAAATTTGAGAATTTAAGATGAGATATGGACAATCAAAAGATACATGTAGAACTTCTTAATAAAGTTTTTGTTGTATATTCCAATTCAATTCTGGATCCTAGAGAGTAGTGATTTTGCCAAGTTCTAGTATCTAGCCTTATAAACAAAATTTCATACTATGTATATATGTTTGCGTAGAATAGTATATAATACAATATAAACATGTATGCATATTTATGTATAAATATGCCAATATATATGTATTTATACTATAAACATTATGCTATAATTTTTGCTATATTAAAAACATAGATGCATTGCAAACATGAATTTCATTGTGAGAACTGAACAAAAAAAGTATTTGTTTTGTAACTATGACTAGGGATTATTTTTTCCTTTTCTTTAATCTTCTGTTTTCAGCTAAACTTAAGTGCAATGGATCTTCATTTGTTATATGACTTATTTCTTGACATATTATGTGCACCATATGCCATATTATATTGTGTGTGTTCCATGTATTTACATCTTCAAATATGTCAATTTTATAATCATGCTATCATGATTATAAATATCAGTACTTTTTAACAAATCAGTAACTGTGCATTCTTGAAAAAATTGTTTCATTATTCATATGACTCTCATCTATTAATTAAATCAGGTTATCTAAAAAACAACAACAATATCAGGAAAACTTCAGATACACATTTACAATTTGTATGATCTTAGAGGTTGCTTCCATTTAAAATTATTTAATTCTAAAATTGGATGTCTTTCCACCACCCTAGAATTCAGATTTTTAACTAATTCACTCTGTCATCTCATTAGTCTGAATTTCACAGTTTTGATTGTATTTGCCCTGAATCTCAGTTTGAATGTTTCCAAAGAATAATTTGGTGCTTTAGTAAACATTGTTCTGTCGGTTTGAACCTCTTGAGTCTTTCTTTTCCTACTTTAAAGATGTCATTTCTAGCAGCAACTGCTGTTTGACTTGAGCAAGAGCTTTAAGATCTTTTTCAGCTGCACTGCCTGATTTCTAAACCATCACCTCTGGTCAAAATGTAGAATTTAATGTCAGGAGTTTCTAGAAAGCTGAGAAAAACAAATAAGCAAGAAAGTTTGACAGTTTCCTAAAATTATTTATGACATGAAAAGGACTATATGTCATCTGCAGTGCCATTGGCATCAAGGCAGTAGCAGCCCAAATCTTTTTATGCTGCTTGGTTAAACTGTCCCAGGGGAGGAATGAGAAGGACATGCTTTTGCAACATCGCTTCTTGGTATCATTACCTCTGGAAAAATCTTCTGATTTGACAGTTAAACTTTGACAATTAAAGAGAAAAATTATTTTAATTATATTTTCCATTTTTTAAAAATATATAAATACAAACCTGCCTAACACACAGCCATTTTAGCTAGCTATTTAGATGCTTTTCTTTAAAAGAATGCAAAAATAAATAAATAAATACACCAACTCATTGATTAAGCTCTGTCCACAGGCAATATTTTCACCAATTCTCCTGACATTCTTTTCAAAATTCCAGTTTCAACTGTTAATATCTACATTGGTCAGTGTGGCGGCATCTGAAGAGGGTTCAGACAGAAGGAGGGACTGATTAGGGCAGGTGTTAAAATAGGAAGAGATGGTAAGAACCTGGGGAGGTACTGAGCTAAAGGAACTTCTAAGAAGGAAAACAGTTGGTGGGGGTGTAAAGTGTATTTTGCTCTAGTTTAGTAGTGGACATTAGTAAATTAATGTAGTTCTGAATAAAGCCAGACTTCGGGATTTCATGCACGGATGATTAGGCTATCAGGAAATGTCCTTTTGTCTCCAAAAGGAAGACATGAAAAGATAGATATTTGGGTCATTCAAAACAAAATAAAGTTTTAAAAGCAGAGTTTCTTTCTTCCCTGAGTTTTGATTGGAGGAGTTGGTGAAAGTTGATCCAAAATATTTAGCTGAGGGAAGGGGTGTTCTCTTCAATAGGAATATTTGCAGATTCTTTATGGCTGAAATTTTCATACACTCTTGCTCCAATATGAATTACATCTAAAGATGTAATCTATTTGATGGAAAGTTATTTACCTTGAATTTTCTAAATTAAAATAGGCAAACAGTGTTTCAACTTTTTATAAGTTTACAAATAATGTTCTCACAAATATGAGTATAACGTACTTTCAACAAATTCATGAAATGATTTGGTAGTCCAAGAGGTGGATCTTAAAGGGTAAACTCACAGCAGACTCTCTACTCACCACGCATTCAAAGCTGTCTGATTTAAATGCAAGTTTAAAAGGTTAAGTTCAAAATGGATGGAGTGCATGGCGATTTCTCAGAATAACCATTTCATTGGATCAGCAATTGGAAACAAAAAACTAACTTTTGTAATCCCTTGTCTTTATTTCATTAGTCAATGTTCCCAGGGAAACAGAACTGACAGGACATATGCATATAGATAAATATTACATGATTTATCAAAGGAATTGGCTCACTTACCATAGGATTTGGCAAGTTCAAAGTCAGTAGAGCATGCATCAAGCTGGGAACACCAATGAAGTTTTGGGTAAAAGAATTTATGTTCTTTCTGACTGCTGAAGGCATCAGTTTTCCCTTCTCAGTGCTGAAGTCAATCTCCTTTGTTGATTGTGGATGTAATCAATTATATACTCAACCAACTGAAAACTGACTTAAATCCATAAAATTTCCTCAAAGTTACAGTCAGTGCAGTGCTATCTTGATCAAACACCTGAACACTATAACCTAGCATAGCTGACACGTGAACTTAACCATTGCACTTGTCATTTGTATCTAACACTTTGGTTGTGCATGGAATTTGAGAATTTCATTTTTATTAGACTTTCTTTTCCTTGTAAGCTAGCAATGTTATTTTCTAACAGCTGTCCGATTTCTCCTGGAATAATCAGCAATGACTGATAAGATACATTTAAGGAACTTATTTTTGAATTTTTAGCTTGAACATGTGATGTTTCAAAAGAAGGTGTTTGGAAATGTTACGGACTTTAGAGAGGGTGAGAGGAAAGAAAATAAGCAATAATGAAAAGCATTTGGCATGCTTATAGGGAGAGCCAAGACAGTTCAGAGAATGGAAGGAGAAATACTTAAGACAATTTTAAGTGCAACAAATATTTATGAGTTGGAAAAATACTGGTTAATAAACACAGAGCAAGATGAACTAACTAAAATTAAATCAAAGACAATCTCTTGAAGGGGTTGGATACTAAAACAAATCACTTTTTAAAGTGAGAATAGAGTATGAGGTGAGGATGGAGATGGGCTATGAAAGGATAAGGAGCTACATATAACATAGCTACCAAATTTCAAGAGAAAGAAATATTGGCAAATAAATGAAGGTACAGAGAGGCATTTATTAATGGAGAAGAAAACCATCACTTCATCCTTTTTATATATAATGGAGTTAGGTCATGGTGAAAAGGTGAGAAATGAGAAAGTGGTGTGAAAAAGCAAGTTGGGTGAACATGGATTTTAATTATGTATGGAAATGGAAGGAAATTCAGTTAAGGATAGAAATTGGATTTCAGTGAGCTAGAGGTTGAAATAAAGCTTAAATTCTCCATGTCACCTCAGCTTTGAGGGATAACATTGATAAGAATCATAGAATTGTCTTAGACACAGCTTCTTAGACCTGACCATGATCTTTGCCTAAGAATAGTTTCATAATCTCAGGATTTGAGCAGTCCAAAAACAATAACTCTTGGTAACATAAATAAAAACAGAAATGATCAGAGTTATTTCTGTTCATTCTGTGGTTGAGCTTAAAAAGTTAATGAGACAATAAGGAACCAAGCTTGGAAAAGGGTCAGTAATCAGGGAACCCAGCTCAAGTCAAAGGAACAAGCTGAAGAAGAGGCAGCTGCTATCATTGCTGAAACCAAGCTTCTCCTTTGCAACTTGCTGCTGGGTTTCAGATACTCAAAGCTTCTGAGAAAAGCAGGAATTTCAAACAATTTCAGCCTCTTTGCAGTTATCCTATATTTATATTTCTTTCCTACAGATTTCATTAGGTCTGATTTCAGGACCAATGTTTAGGTGCAGTTTCAAGGCAAACAAATATTTGACTTTTTGATTCTAGAATGGGAAGAGTGGTCCTGACTTCGACTGAGTCACAAACAGTTCTGGATTTACAACATTCAAAGAAATGATGATGCTAAAAAAAGAAAATGCCTTTATAACCCACTGCACTTTATGAAATATACATCTTTTAAATTCTTTTCATACTCACCATCCCCCCATAAATTCCTCCTAATTTGCATCTCGGTATCTTCTTTCCCTCTCATCTCCTGCCAAAGGGAGATCCAACTTGCCATAAGTGACTGCCTCCATAAATACATTCAGAATCTCAGTGTGACAACCAGTTCTTGCATATTTGCATTATCACCCTGTCTCAAATTCTGGAAAACACAGTGCAGAATGGGGTTGAGGGAGCTTCATAAGAATTCAGGGGCAGATTTTTTTTTTCCTCTTTGAGTTTTATTTTTTCACTGTTAGCCAATTCCCAGGACTTTGGAACATAACTTCTTTGGCTTTCTTCCCTTCCTCCTTTTCTCTCTTTCACTGTATTCCATATCTATGGAATTGTCACTGGGGATCTTTGTTCATAATCTAGCTAAATTTATTTTTCAAATGTCTCATTCTAGATTCCTTTTCCATGTAGAAATGAATTCAAAAGACTTTGCAGGCACTTACCCCATTTATGAGGACTTTTTTTTCCTTTGAGCCCTGTGACTTTTCTTTCAGTAGAAATTGCAGAGATTGGTCCTCTGTCCCTTTTTATAGCACATTAGAACAGAATCATTGCCTATACCACTCTTCTCTCATTTATAGAGAATAAAGATGCTTACTGTAGGTGATGATAAGGCATGCTATACTTTCAGGAAGATGTTCCTTACTAGCTGCTGACCATTCTTGGTTAAGGGCCTCTCTTATAATAGCCCAAGGTTGAAGAGATCCTCCTTGCCAAAGACTACAACTCCTCCTGGGGGCAGACTAGACACAGTGATAGGTCCTTTGGGACCCTCACTTTAAGACAACTCTGAATGCTATGTGAGAGCCAGGGCTGAGACCTCCATAGCCATCGCAACTCAGCTTCTCCCACAACCTGCTTCCCTCACTTGTTTAGTTGTACTTACAAAGGACATCGTCACAAAGCTTATCGTGTGCACATTGAATTCCCAAATCAGCAACAACCTCAGATTATAGTGGAAAAGTGATTAATAAATAAATAATATCTATAACATTATTCCCTTTCTCTATTAGGCAGGCTAACTTATCTGTTATTATGTATATGTTATTATTTTAATGATGATGAATCCCATTAAAAGTTGAAGGAGAAAATTAAACAATCTTGTGTTAACTTCTTCTAATAATGGGGATAGAAAAAACACTCCCCATCTCACTTTATGAAGTCAATATACTCTTAAAACTAAAACTTGGTAAATGTGCTTTAAGAAAGAATTGTAGGGTAATATTTTCCACAAACACAGATGCAAGCATCATAAACAAAATACATAAAATGTGAAAATATAACAAACAAGTTGAGTTCATGCCTGGCATTCTATTTCTTGGCAAATACTTCACAAAATGACACATGTGCATTAAAATAAATGAATGATAATAGTCATTGAAGCATTCATTGACATAACCAAAAATGGAAAAAAACAAATTACAATGGACAAAAAAGGCCACACAAAATGTGATATATTCCAAAGGGAATACATGCATCACATGCACCATTGAAAATAGACAACTACAGCTATGTAGAGCAATGCAGATGCATTTCACAAAATAATGTTGAGTGAAAGAATCCAGAAAAAAAATATGTACATACTATATGATTCCCCATTTCTGCAGAGTTTAAAAACAAACTGAACTAACCTATGGGGGCAGCAGTAAGGAAAAGAGTGCCTTTGAGTAGAGGGTGGTTACCGTGATAGGAAGGTGGCTACAGGGCAAACAAAATAAAGAAAAAGCTCTACTCATTTTGCTTGTCATCCAGATGGGGTTCATAGGCAATAACCAAGTAAATAAGTTAACATATTTAGGCTGCCAGTTAGTGATAAGGGCTGTAAAGGGAAAATATATTAGGTAACTAGGATGAAAGTGTCAAAGTGGGGGATGTGGGTGGTGTACATGTTTCTTACTTTAAATAGATTGTCAGGAAAGGTCTCACTGAGTAAGTAAAATTTGCCAGAGACCTGGAGGAGGTGAGGGAGGCAGTTGTGAGTGAGTTCATTGTAGTGGGGAGAAGAAAAATGTGATTCATGAAGTTTTATTTTAAAAAGCTTTACTCTGGCTTGTCTGATGTCAGTGACAGAAATGAGCTGGAAACAGGAAGCCAGTGAGGAGAATATGACAACCATCCAAGTGAGAGTCTAGGTAGTGATTGTAGTAGTTTGAGCCCAGATAATGAGGCAGGAGGTTAAAAGAATTAGAGTCAGCTAGATTGAAAGTCTAGCTGAAGGGATTTAGCAATGGGCTGGATATATGGGATCAATGAGATTCATCAGGAATGAACATGAGTTTCATTTGGCCTGAGAAACTGGACTGATATGGTCCCAATTTCCTGGAGAAGGATCAAGATTTTGATTATGGATGGGTTTGAATTGAGATACCCAACAGATGTCCTAGGGCAATTGTCAGGGTTGTTATTGTTTACATGATTTGAAACTTAGGGAGAGGGTCTGGGCTTGAAGAAAATGTCAGCAATCAGCAGCAAATCTATATTTTTTTAGTACTGTGGAGGAGATTACCCAGAGAGTGAGCAGAGAGGAAGAATTGAAGAAAAGAACTGAGTTGTGTCATACTCTGATCTGAGAGGGAGGGGATAGTGAAAGGCCAGCCTGTGGGACTGAGAGGAGCAGACCATGAAGGAAAGATAAATAAATAAAATAAAATAAAAAGAGAGAATGAGATGCCCTAGAAGCCACATGGAGAAGGCCTTTCTAGAATAATGAGCCATGGCAAATACTGTCAGTAGAGCAGTAAAATGAGAATGGAAATTGACCATTGGATGGAAAATGAAAGTATGGAAATAACTACTGCACCCTACAGCAGTGGGTTTTGTGCAATGATATGGATTAAAAAACCTGAGTGTAATGGATTTAACAATAAATGGGAATAAATTGGAGACTGAGAGGTGACAATATTTTCAAGAATATTTGCTCTCAATTGAACAGAGAGATCAAGTAGGAGTTAGAAGTGCAGGACCAGAGATTGTTTATACAACATGAAAAAAATAAAAGCATATTTGTTTACTGATGGAAATTATCCAAAATTGGAGGAGAAACTGATAATACGGGGGACTGAGAACAGAGTATCTGGAACAATGTCCCTGAGGGAGAGAGAGGAAACATAACTTGTGCAGCAACTGAGGAACTGGTTTTCAAAGAAGCCTAAGGAATTCACACCTGGTAACTGGAAATATAAAGCCATTAAGATAGGTGGGTTGTTGTGGTGGCAGAAATTGTAGGTAGTTTCTTCTACCTGCCCTGTTCTCCCTAATTTACTTTTCTGACTTCATCATCTTCTTCTTGCCCATCTTTCTTTGCCTCTTTCCTGCCTGTCAAACTAACAAGATTTTTTTGAATAGCAGGTCGTCTGTACTCATTGCTTCTCTGTAGATATTATGTACCTTTTTTTCATCCCCTTCAAATTTTGACACATATGCTACCTGTTCTTTAGCATTCTTCCTTACTACCATATCAAATAGATATATAGAGAGCAGATACTCATTATCCCTGGATTCTGTATTTGCAAATTAGCCTACTCACTAAAATGTATTTGTAAACATAAAATCAATCCTTAGAGTGTTTTCATGGACATTTCAGTTAGTAATGGTTATCCCTAGGTTAGAAACATGTGGGGTGGGTTTGGACTTTTCATTTTAAAAGACTTTAATTTTTTTTTCCTGAGGATTTATCTATTTGAAAAAATGAAATGAATAAAACACAAAAGATCAGCATATGCATATAATTTGTCTCTTTTCTCCCACAGCTGCCATGGTCAGTTTGTAATCTGCACTTTCATTGTCTTGAAGCCCTAACCATCACTCTCACATTTTGCTGGTTCTTTATTCCATGCAGACACTCTTGTTGGGGTAAAATTCAGAGGAATATATCAGCAGAAATTACCTCTAAGGTTAGCAGTGGTGGAAATCCTTCACTAGTATATGGAACCCATGCCATTCTCAGAATTCCAGTCGACCAGAATTCTTACTTCACCCTGTGGCCCCAATGCCTCATCAAAAAGTAAAGTGATGTTTATTCTCCTTTGCCGTGATCCTTGTGCAGAAATTCTGCTCAAGACCTTCATATGGCTTGATGTCTCTTGTTCTAGGGGCAATAATCGTTTAATAACACCTGATTATCACCATTGCTTCTAACATTATTGAGTGTTAGGTTATAATGGGAATATTTATTTTCTATTACTCGGTAGAAAAATTCTGGTACTCACAAAATCTTTGGGAGATATTACAGCATTGATTTGAATAATTTGTGGTTTATAGCTTATTTTTTACCACAAGTGCAGAGCATTTCCCTATCTTATAAGAAACATCCTTTACTAGTTCTAATTAATATAAAATTCTTCCATTCAGTGCATTGAAAGTTATCTACGATAACCAAAGCCAGTATAGTCTCTTCCCTTGCAGGACAGATATTCAAGTGTCTGAAGACAGCTAATAGGTAGAGTTCTCCCTTTCCTAGGTTCTCCTACCTTGGTTCTGTCAACTACACTTTTCTAACATCCTTATTCTTCTGCCTCCTTACTTTTTTATGCAATACTCCTCCCAATGTCTTTTTTTTTAACTTTTTAAATTGTGTAATATAACAAAGCAAAAAAAGAAAAAAAGCAATATTTTTCAGAGCATTCCTCAACAAGTTGTTGCAGGACAGATCTCAGAGTTTGTCATGGGCTACCATACCATCCTCTCAGATTCTTCCTTCTATCTGCTCCAAAAAATAGGAGGTTAAAAGGAAAAAATCTTTTTTTAATCATCACAATGGACTTTTGTGTGTGTGTGTAAAAAATAACATATATACAAAATAGGCAATAAATTTCAAAGCACAGTACAACAATTAGTTGTAGAATAGATTTCAGAGTTTGGTAAGGGTTACAATTCCACAATTTTAGGTTTTTAATTCTAGCTGTTCTAAGATACTGGAGACTAAAATAAATATTAATTTAATGAATCAGCAATCATATTCATTTGTTAAACCCTACTTTCTCTGTGTGATTCCACCATCATCTTTGATCTTTCTATGCCACTCTTTGGGGATATTTGGGCTATGGCCATTCTAACTTTTTCATGTTGGAAGAAGTTATCAATAATATGGGTAGGGAAATGGAACTAGCTGATGTTCTGGTGAGGCTGCACCCTTTAGGTTTCAGGACTTGTCTGGTCCGGGAACCCATCTGGAATTTTTAGGTTTCTGGAAAGTTACCCTTGAAGATGGAACTTTTGTAGAATCTTATATATTGCCCTAGATGTTTATGATTGACTGGAATGGTTTTGGTTAGGGTTTGGCAAGTTATTATAGGTAGCAATGTCTAACGAAGCTTGTATAAGAGTGACCTCCAGAGTAGCCTCTCAACTCCATTTGAACTCTCTCAGCCACTGTTACTTTACTAATTACACTTCTTTTCCCCCTTTTAGTCTTGTTGGATGGAATTGTTGATCCCTTGGTACCAGGGCCAGACTCAACCCTGGGAGTCATCTCCCTTGTCTTCAAGGAGACTTTCACCCCTGGATGTCATGTCTCACATAGTGGAGGAGGGCAATGATTTCACTTGCAGAGTTGGGCTTAGAGTGAGGCCACATCTGAGCAACAAGAGAGGTCCTCCAGAAGTAACAGACACACCTATAGGTAGGCTAAACTTCTTCACTATCTACAAAGGCTTCACAAGTGTAAGCCTCAAGAACAAGGCTTGCCTTATTGATTTGGATGTCACTAATGTTCTACAGAATCAGTTTAAAAGTTCCATATTTTTTCTCCCATCCCTTGAGGGACTTTGCTAATCCTTTTTGATTATCTGCTTACTATATTCAAGATGTATCCAGGCATTACATTAAACTATTCAGGATTAGAGGCCCTCATTCTTATTCTTGGCTCCCTGTGTTTCAATTGTTTAAATGAGCTATCCAGATAGGTTGAGTTAAATTATGTGCTACAGGAAATTTAGATTCCAGACACAATAAACCTTTCTTCCTTTGATCTCAAACAGGAGGTGTGGTTCTAAAATGTAGACAATGTCTTCCTTACCACTGTGTTCTGAATTACCTTAATCCCGACCTGTTCAGCTTCAATATTGTCTCTAAATACCAGGTTATAGATATATGAAACAGCCTCTCAAATCCAGAAATAATAATTACCACTCAAGACTAAATGTGTCTGCTATAAGAGCTTGCAATCTAGGCCCCTGTTTTCATATAAGGTGACCATACCATAATTTTTCTTTCATTTCTAGCTTACTTTGCCTTACCAAATGTCCCACAGATTCATTCACATTATTGCATTCCTCATAACTTCGTTCCTTTTCATAGCAGCACAATATTCGGTCATTTCTATACACCATTGTTTGCTAATCTACTTCTCAGTTGGTGTATCCTTCAGCCACCTGCATTCATTAGGCATCATGTATAATGCCCAAAGTCCACAGTCCATCATCTTGCTCAAATTTAGATAATTTCATTATTCCCAAGAGAAAGATAACCAATAAACACACTCTCACCAAATAGGAAATCTAAACCTCCCCTCAACTCTTGTCCCTCCCCTCATTATTTACATCTGCTGCTGCTGTGGTACTGATGATGTTTCCTGTTAAATGTAGCCTATAGCTATAGCAAATAGCAGTTTTTCCCCTGTACCCTGTACTTAAAAACTCTTTGTACACACATCACACATTTGAAGTACTTCTTATAAAAACTTATATATATTTCTAGTATTAATCAGTGAGACAGATGGGTATATACAACCCCTTGCAATCTGGTTCACCTTCAGTATGGTAATATTACTTTTAGACCCAAAGTGAACTGCCTTCACTTCTATCTATTCTTTTACATTTGAGTTCAACCTCATTAGCTAACCATTCACTTATATCTAGTTTCTATGTATCTCTAAGTCCTCTATATTCTGTATTATAAGCCTCTGATTTTACCTTTACCATGGTCATAAAAGTGGAGTCATACATGTCTAACTTCGGTGTCTGGATTAATTCACTCAGCATTATGTCCTCAAGGCTCATCCCGCTTGTTATTTGCATTAGGACGTCATTTCATCTTATTGCTCCGTAATGTTCCATCATATGTATATACCATATTTTGTTAATCCACTTGTCTGTTGATGGGCATTTGGATTGTTTCCATCTTTTGGCAATTGTGAACAATGCTGCTATGAACATCGGTGTGCAAATGTCTGGTTGTGTCACTACTTTCAGCTCTTCTAGGTATATACCGAGTAGCTATTGTTGAGTCATAGGGCAACTCAATATGTAGTTTCCTTAGGAAATTGTCTTTCGTAGTGGCTGCACCATATACATTCCCACCATCAGTGCAAAAGTGTCTCAATTTCTCCACATCCTTTCCAACATTTGTCATTTCCTTTTTGTTTAATAGCAGCCATTCTTATAGGTGTGAGCTGGCATCTCGTAGTTTTGATCTGCATTCCCCTTATAGCCAATGAAAATAAGTATCACTTCATGTGCTTCTGAGCCATCTGTATTTGCTCTTCAGAAAAATGCCTACTTATATCTTTAATTCATTTTATAATTGGGTTGTTTGTTCTTTTGTTGTTGTGTTGCATGATTTCTTTATATATACAGGGTATCAAACCTTTATCTGAGGTGTGATTTCCAAATATTTTATCTGATTGAGTTAGCTGCCTCTTCACCTTTTTGACAAAGTCTTTTGAGGTGCAGAAGCATTTGATTTTGAGGCATTCCCATTAACTGATTTTTTCTTTTGTTGCTTGTGCTTTGGGTATAAAGTTTAGGAAGCTCCCTCCTATTGGTAGGTCTTGAAGATGTTTCCCTACATTTTCTTCTAGAAGCTTTAATGGTGCTAGCTCTTTTATTTAGGTGTTTGATCCATAATTTTGTATTGGGTGTAAGGTAAGGGTCCTCTTTCATTCTTTTGGCTTTTAGTATCCAGTTCTCCCATGTACATTTATTGAAAAGACTATTTTGTTCCAGTTCAGTGAATTTGGGGGCCTTGTCAAAAATCAGTTAACCATAATTTTGGTGATCTATTTCTGTACTCTTGATTTTATTCCATTGGTCAGTACTTCTATCTTTGTGCCAGTACCATTCTTTTTTGACCACTGTGGCTTTATAATAAGTTTTAAAGTCAGGAAGTGTCAATCGTCCCACTTCATTCTTCTTTTCTTAGGATGCTTTTAGCTATTCAGGATCTGTTTCTCTTCCAGATGAATTTATTAACTAGCTTTTCCAAGTCTTCTAAATAGGTTGTTGTAATTTTGATTGGTATTGCATGGAATCTGTAGATCAATTTTGGTATAATTGACATCTTAACACTATATTTAATCTTCCTATCCATGAGCAGGGAATGTCTTTCCACCTATTTAGATCTTCTTTGATTTCTTTTAGCAATGTTATGTAGTTTTCTGTGTACAAGTCCTTTACATCCCTAGTTAAGTTTATTCCTAAGTACTTGATTCTTTTAGTTGCTATTTCAAATGGATTTTTTTCCTTAACTATCTCCTCAGTTAGGTCATTGCTTGTGTATAGAAACATTACTGATTTTTGCACATCAATTTTATATCCTGGCATCTTGATGGATTTGTTTATTAGCTGAAGTAACTTTGCTGTAGATTTCTCAGGATTTTCTAAGCATAGTATCATGTCATCTGCAAATAATGAAATTTTACTTCTTCCTTCTAATTTGGATGCCTTTTATTTCTTTGTCCTGCCTGATTGTAGCTAGAACTCCTAGCACAATGTTGAATAATAATGGTAACAGAGGGCATCCTTGTCTCCTTCTTGATCTTAGGGAGAAAGCTTTCAGTCTCTCTCCACTGAATATGATGCTGGCTATTGGTTTCTCATGTATGTCCTTTATCATATTGAGGAAGTTACCTTTGACTCTATCTTTTGAATTGTTTTTGTCAGAAAAGGATGTTGAATTTTGTTGAATGCTTTTTCAGCATCAATAGAGATGATCATATGATTTTTCCCTTTCAATTTGTTAATGGGCTGTATTACATTAATTGACTTTCTTGTGTTGAACCATCCTTGCATTCCTGGCATAAATTTCACTTGTTCATGGTGTATAATTCTTTCAATGTGTTGTTGGATTTGATTTGCTAATATTTTGCTGAGACTTTTTTGCATCTATGTTCATTAGGGAGATTGGCCTGTAGTTTTCCTTTCTTATAGCATCTTTACATTGTCTTGATATTAAAATGATATTACTTCATAAAATGAGCTAGGAAGTGTTCCTTTTCCCTCAATTTTTGAAACATCTTATTACATCTTTTCACTTTTAATCTATTTTTTTCCTTGTGTCTAAGATGAGTCTTTTGTAAGCAGCATAAAACTGGATTATTTTTCTTAATTCATCCTGCCAATCTGTATCTTTTAATTCATAAGTTTTGTCCTTTAACTTTCAACGTCATTACTGAAAAGGTGCTTCTTGAATACACTATCCTATCTTTTGGATTTTATTTGTCAGATCTGTATATTCTTTTCCCTCTTTCTCTTTTTATCCTTTCAGTTACCCTTACTGATACTCTTCAATTCTGTGCCCTCCTCAAGACCACCCTTCCAAGTCATTTTTCTTTAACTGGCAGAACTCCCTTTAATATTTCTTATACAGCCAGTCTCTTGTTGACAAGTTCTTTCAGAAGTTGCTTGTCTATGAAAATTTTAATCTGTCCTTCAGTTTTGAAGGACAATTTGTCTGAGTACAGAATTTTTGGCTGGAAATCTTTCTCTTTCTTTTGCCTCTTCAAATTTGCTGCCTTCGAGACATGTAAACATCTTGATTGATTTACTTTGGAAGTTGATTTCCTTTATCTAAAGCCTTGCATTTGGATGTAGACCAGGATGCAGTGGGCAGGGTGGGACACAACAGTGCAGTGATGTATTCCAGTGCAGGTTTAGGTGCAAGTTCAGAATGCTACACTGGTACTTGGGAGCATGGGTGCCCAGTGATGGAGAGGATGTGGCTGTGCAGGTGCATGGGTCTGGGGAGCAGGGCCTTTTGTTCACATGCATAGAGGTATGCAGTGGGTCAGTGTTGCGCCTGAATGGGCTAAGGGTGGATTTGGGTGGCTGTGCCAGTCAGTGCTTTCCAAAGCTGGGGGTTGTGACTGGGGGCCGTGTGCATGCCCAGATCTGGGAGGGCCATAAAGTGATGTACATGTGTGCAGAACTTGGTGGGGAGTAGGGAAGGACTGCAAAACTGTATGGGCTGGATGTGGGTATAGCCTCGGTATGGAGGTAAGCATCCACAGGGACTGACCAGTAGGGATCTGGAGGGGTGGGGCAAGATTGCACTTTTGTAAGAGAGGTGGGTTGGGCTGGTACAGGTATGCACATGCTTGGAGTGGGGGTGGGAGGCAGGTGTGCACATGAGGGGTTGGTTGGTGGGGGCACTTGGAGTGCAGGTGTAGGGAGGGAGTGGGTGACAGGATTTTGGTGCATGGGGTATGGGATGGGTTGCAGGTTGTGGGCTGTGCTGGTGAAGGTAGGACATTCAAGGCATGCTGTTTGGTTTACTTCCTGGTCCCTGTCTCCTGTATGTGCACTCCGGAAGGTTCCAGGCTTCCATGTCAGGCTGTTTGCACCAACCAGATGGTCTCAAGTTCTCTGCTTCTCAGTTCCTAAGCTTTTGCAATCAGAACCACCCTATGTGGTGCAGAAGACTCTCCTAGGTCACTTACACCCTGGAATCATCGTTTCAGTCATCCTTCCATTCCTTCTCTAGCTGTTCCGTGGAGCAAGGTTGAACTTGACCCATACTATTCTCCCATCTTCCCAGAACTCCTCAATGTCTTTTAGTAAAATCTGAACACAGGTTCTTTGAGTTAACCCGGAGAAATGAATATTCCTTGTTCTTTATAGACAGGAGATGAAGGCTAATGAAAATGGACTATAAATCTGGAAGCTCACACAACAAATTAAGCATAAGACACACATGGCAGGGTTGCTGCAATGCCCTCATAAATAGGCTCTGGCCTTTTGTCAATCCATGGAAAGGTGTGTATATACTCTATAAGTCTTAACCTCAGCAGAAAATGAAGTGGTTGGCATTCAGCTTTAAGAGACCTCTGCACTGAATTGGGCATGCTTGACAGGCTCTGATGCTCTGGCTCACTGGGTCAAGCAGCAGGGACCACACTGTGGGAACTCTTCTGTCCCCTCCATGCCTGTGTGGTCTGAATAGAGTTGGCTTCTATTCATCTGTTTTCAACGTAGCCTGTTTGGTTTTATTCTCAAATTTCTTTGAGAAGCAACAAGTTAGCCTGTTACCTTGTAATTACTCTCTGATCAGGGTGAGGTATTAGTCAGTCTGTGTCTGCTCTCCTCAAAGCTCCTGTCACCAAAAACACCAATGTCTAAACCAAAGTTATGACTATGTTCTATTAATAATTACCAGAGTTAGTCAGCATGTAATATCAGCTTTTATGGCACTTCTCAAAGTTCTAGAACAATCTTCTTGCAATCCAGGATTCTCTATTTCTGTTCTCTGCCAATATATAGTTCTTAGTAATGTAAAATCTATGGCAGTCTCATTTTTTAAATAATAAGCATTTTAGTTTCATTTCAATTGTATGCTGGGCTTCTATCTCATTTTGTAATCACAAACACATTATAACTTTTCTGTTGTTTTGTTTAGCAATAGAGTGATTGTCCATTAGTGGGGCACCATATGTTTAAGCAATAAAACTTGTTTCCCAGACATTCTATTTCTTTAAGAATACAGAAACTAATTCATTTACATATGAAGACTTAGTAAATATCAATTCTGTAATTTTTCAAATAGGAAATACAATTCTCCCTCCCACTTAAAAATATTGTAAATCAAACCATTGAAAAGGATGAAGACAAGAAATTTGCAGTGTGATCTGGGCAACTGGACTAGAAAGGTGCCTGGATGAAAAAAATTACACAATGTATTTGTAATGGTGTCTTAGTCAAACAGAAAACTGGATGTAAATTCTAGTCCTTGGCAATACCTAATGAAATAAATTTAATCCTATTCCCTTCCTGGAAAAACTGACCAGGGTTTTAGCATATTAAATAAAACATGCACTGACCACCCTGCCAAAGAATGCTCAGAAGGAGGCAGAGAGGGGGTCATAATTGGGACTGTTTCTGCCCAGCTCCACTACTCCATCTCTAGTGTAAGTGAGTTCTGGGGGTGGAGAGGAATTAAACAACTTCTTCCAAGAAGGTCCATGTGGAGAGAAGCTCAGGGCACATCCAGGATTGATCATCACTGTAGTTCCTTTATGTCCCCTCTCTTAAGGTTGATTCTATTGCTTCACCTTCATTTAATTCTAGAAAATTGCAGCCAGATTCTTTTCTAACAAGTGTCCCAGTAGAATTCTAGGGACTTCCCTTCATAAACCCTTCCTGTGTGTCAGCTTATTCCGTGCAGATAGACAGCTAGTTGTACAAGTGGGGAACAGAGGTCCAGGAGCATCTTAAAACCCTAAATCACTCTGCCCTGACAGAAGAGGAACTGTAGACTCATAAAAGAGCAAGCAAATGAAATTATGAAGCTATAGTTACTCATCTTTTAAGACACAGTGACCAATCTCTGGAGAACAAGACAGAGTTGATGGAGAGATCTAGTTAAGGGCATCAATCTGTGCCAAAAAGGCTGTAAAACTCTAGAAGGGAAATAAATGACGAATCCTGCCCATTAAGGCTAATGGCTGTGATACTTAGTGCCATTAGAAAGGAAACCTGCAGCTCCATACTCAAACATAATCAAAATCAGATAAAAGACTGCAGCCTATATCTAGCCTCCAAACCAGATGGCACAGAAGTTTTAGTGGCCCAACAACCCTAACCAAATTAAAAATAAAATGTGCCAAGATTTTCAGCTTCAATGGCTTTATATTATATTGATGGTCATGATACCTATTAGAATCACTGAAATGATATCATTTGGGGGTGGAAATAGTAAAATCTGATATTTTGAAATAAACAAGAATCATTACTATTATTATGTCCAAGTGTTTGCATGTATTATCTCATTTAGTCCTCACAGGAACCCCATGAGGTAGGATGTTATTTTTAGTCCCATTTTACAGGAAACTGAGGCATAGTGAGGTTAAATTGCCCAAGATCTCAGAAAACTGACAAAAACAAAATTAAGTGATTTAAGATTTCATCAAAGAGAGACACTTTCTTGGAGCAAAGTGATTAGAATGGGTGTAAAGAAGGGGGAGAAGTAGCTTGGGTAGGCTTCCAGGTACAATCAGAAGGAATTGGACAGATTTATATCAGAGCAAAATGTCTGCAATGTTCTAGAGAGCAATCTTTTTCAACCACTGCCTTCTTTCGCTAGCACCTTTCTATGATGTTGTATTTCACCTGACAGCCAATTTAACATTATGTCTAAACTAAGACATAATGCTCATTTGGAAGGAAAAACATTTGGACTTTCTTTTCACATGCCTATGAATGTGGCCATTATGTAACCTTGTTTCCTACAAGTGTTTCTATAAATAATCATGTAAATGATTGAACATATCATGTATTACTTTCATGGTGAGCCTTCTGTAATTCCAATATATCTGTTACAATTTATTTATCTTCTCCTTCCGTCCTTAAACTGTTGAGAGATAAAGAATCATGAGTCAACACTGTAATGAAACAGAGAAAACGGGGTAAGGGGAGTGGTTCTTAGCCTTGCTGTGCCTCTACCAAGTTGAAGGACACAGGAAAAAATATTTGCTGATTGCCTTTGCTTATCCAATACACTAAGCACTGTCAAAGGCATTGGGCATAGCACAGTGAGAAAGCGGCTTGGATATTGCCCTTGAAAACAATCTTCCTAATGTTGTTGGGAGAGACTGAGAGTGATGATACTAATGAAACCCCACACAAGCACTGAAACAGAAAATTACTCAGATTTTTGTGAGCATATCCTCAAAAGAATTATCCTAGTGAGGAAGAACTTCCTAGAAGGGTTGATCCTTTAATAATTCAAATAAGATGTTAAGAAAGAGCAGGACTTAATTATAAGGAGGTGTTGAAAAGTTGAGCAAAGAGGACTTTAACATAATTTAAAAAAATGAATTCACAATTATATAAATCATAAATAAATAAAATAAATAAAGGAAAAGAGATAATTCTTCCTTACAGAAAAAATCCAAATAATAGTTTGATTACTTCCCCAGAGCTGCAGTTTGGTCTCCTGTCCTTTGATTATGGTCTGAACTTAGGACTTGCTTCCACAGAGTGTAGAGTAGAAAGTGAAAAATATTAACTTTACAGTGGAAAAACCTGGCAAACACAACCTTAACTAAGTGATCATGGTTCACACACCCCCTGTGATATGATGTAAGAAAACCTCTTCACCTCTCTTGAACCATTCACTCTGGAGGAAGCCAAGTGCAATGTCATGAGCAATATGGAATTGCCCATGGGGTGAAGAGTTAATGCCTCCTGTCAACAGCCAACACCAACTTTCCAGCCACTTGAATGAGCCACATAGAAAACAGATTCTCCATCTCTGTGACAGCTTCAGAAGGCTGCAGCTCTTGTCAAATATCCTGACTAAAACCTAATAAGAAATCTTAAGCCATAGCAACCCAGGTAAGTCTCTCCCAATTTTTTCACCAACAGAAACTATGACATAATAAATTATTATTTTGTAACCACTAAATTGGGAGGATAATTTATTACAGAAGATTAAACAACTGAAACAAAATACAGGAGAGAGTGTTTATTATAGAATCCCAGGCAAACCTGAAGAGGTAGGGAGAGTTTGAGGGTCAAGTTTACTTTTTGACAAAGATGATTATTTTAGTAACTTGAAATATTCCTTTTGATTCAAATATTTTGTAGTTCCATTTCCTTTTATAGTGTGTGAAATGTGCTCACTTTGATATTTACTGGTATTGAAAGTTGCCTTTGTACTATGGTTGATGGTAAAGTAGTCTTGGACTTAAGCTTTATGCTGTCAATAGAACATTTCTGTTTTCATCCTTTTATTTGTGTTACTGTAATCTAAATCAGCTGTTGTCCTGCAGTGCAGGGGCATTGTTCTATGGTATTTCTTTTCATGGGAATGAAAGAACGAAAGTTTAGTTTCCTTGTACTGATTGGTGATATAACCTACAAGTGTGACGAACATGTGACTCTCAGTCAGAATTTGGATGATGTACAATATAAGGAGAAACTAGGCTGGAAAGGCTTTTACATTTAAGAAGGTAGAGAAATTATTAAGGAAATGTCTTATTTATTTTCTGCTTTATTGTAATGCTAATGACAAATAAAATAGCAGGATTGTTAGGGTCTTTTTTTTTAAATGTAACTTTATTGAGATATATTCACACACCATACAATCCATCCTAGTATACAATCAGTGGTTCACAGTATCATCATCCCATAGTTGCTCATTTATCACCATGATCATTTTTTAGAATATTTGCATCAGCCCAGAAAAGAAATAAAAAGAAAACCCCAAACATCCCATATCCCATCCCTTCATCTTATTGACCACTAGTGTTGCATTCTACCCAATTTAAGAATTTTATAAGTAGGTTAACTAAGACAGTGCAGTATTGTCAGTGGAATGGAACAAAACATCCAGGTGTAGATCCATTAAAAACAGGCAACTGACATTTATTTTTTGCAATATAGTTATACAATCATTCTCAAAGATCATGATCACAGATCATGCAATTCAACAACTTCAAGTAATTATTTCTGGCTATTTGAAAACCCTAGAAAATAAAAAATAAATATCTATATAATGAGTAGTAGTCACAGTCATTTGGTATATCCTAATTTGATCTCTCTTTCAATCTTTAGGGATATCTAGCAATGACTATTTCAAATTCTTGGGCTGTAAAGAGGTGTTGTCCTCATGAAGTAAAGAAATTACACTGATAGATGTTCTTGGAGAGACTGGTACCTCTGGGTTTCAGGATTTAACTGCCCTAGGATCAATCTGGAGGTCTTAAGTTTCTGAAAAAATAAACTTACTAAGAAAAACTTTTTTTTTTTTTTTTTTGCATGGACAGGCACTGGGAATCAAACCCCGGCTCCAGCATGACAGGTGAGAACTCTGCCTGCTGAGACACTGTGGCTTTCCCTAAGAAAAACTTTTATAGACATTTAGATACAACTCAGGGCATTCTCTAGAGTTTTCAGCTGGGACTTATCATACTCTGGTAGTTTTCAATATCTGGCTGAAGTTTGCATAAGAGAAATCTCCAGAATGACCTCTCCACTCATTTTCAAATCTCCTAGCTTCTGAAATGTTATTTTGTTACATTTCTTTCCTTTCTTTTGGTCAAGATGCATTCTCAATTCTAAGATGCCAGGGGCAAGCCCATCCCTGAGAGTCATGTCCCATGTTGCCAGGGAGATTTATACCTCTGGGAGTGATGTCCCATAAGGACAGTGAGTTTATTTGCAGAGTTGACTTAAAAAGAGAGCCTGCATTTGAGCAGCAAAGGAGGTTCTCTGGGGATGATTCATAGGCATAATTACATGCAAGCCTAACTTTGTCGAAATAAGTTTCAAAAGGGCAAGCTTCAAGATGGAAGCTTGCCTTATTAAATTGTGAGTAACTAATACCTGAGAGAATATCAGGCATTTCCAAGGTGAGGAAGTTTAATAGTTCTACCTGTTTCCCCAGTACATCTAGGTGACTATGAAAATACTTTTTTATTTCCTGGCCCCAAATACTCTGTATTGTATCCAGGTATTGTATTAAACTATACAGAACGAGATCTTGTTCCCTATTCTATGTTTCATTCAATTAAGTTGTTTAAGCAAACTGACCAGTTTAAATTATAAACTATGCTACAGAAAATTTAAATTTTGAATCAAATAAACATCTTTTCCTTTAGTCTCCCAGAGAAGTTGAAGTTTTAAATACAAGCAGTATTTTCCTTTACCCTGTATTCTGATTACCTTTGTCCTAACCAGGTCCATTTTATTTATACCGCTAATTGGGCTCTGATCTCTTTTTTAGTTCCTTCAATGGCTGTTGTGAGGAGCAATGCTGACTTTCAGAGCTGCAGGACTCTAACTCTGAGTCCCAGATGTCACACAGATAACAATATTCTGGAAAACTACCAGTTATACACAATGAGCACAGCATCTCAAAATTTAGAAATAACAGTTAAAACTCAGGAACCAATGTGACTGCTGTAAGAGCTTACAGTCTAGGAACCTTTACAATGAGCCTTATTTGAATACTCTGTATTCCTTAATCGTAAAAGCCCAATCTTATTTGAACACTATCTATCCCCTGATAACCTATGCCCTCAAATTCAATTCTTAGAGTATGTGCCTAAGAGTTAGCTTATATTAGTGATAACATACATTATTTGTCCTTTTGTTTCTGGCTTATTTCATTTAACATAGGTCCTTCAGGTTCATTCACCTAGTTGTATGGTAGAGGACTCCATTCCTTCCTGTAGCAGTTCATTATTCCATTTTATGTATATGTCATGATCCAATCTTCAATTTCATAGGTTACCTCCATCCATTTCAAGTCACAAATAATGCTGCCATATAAACCAGTGTGCAAATGCCTATTTATGTCCCTACTTTCATTTCTTCCAAGTGACTGCCTAACAACTGGGTTGCAGCATGATGTACTAACCCTCTACTTTGCCTCCTGTGGAACCACCACACTGCTCTCCAGAGGGGCTGCACCATTCTACTTCTCTCCCAACAATGGTTCCCAGTATGGTCACGTAGAGTATGCATTCAACACCACAATCTATATGAGAACATTTTCATTTCTTCTGCAAAGAAAGAAGAAGAGGAGAAAAGAAAAGAAAAAAAGAAACAACAGCAACACTAAGAATCCCATGCTTCTCATTATGTCCCCCACTTATTGACATTTAGCTTTGGTATATTGCCTTTGTTACAATTAATGTTACTGTTAGCCACAGATCTTAGTTTTCATTAATTGTATTTTTCCATGTACTATCCAATTTTTAAGAACTTGCAATGGTGACATCCAATTGTTCTTCTTCAAGTAATAATTTTCTTGTATTTGTACATTTAATCACTATTTATTGTCCACTCTAGGTTTTGCTATCTTATACACTCAGTTTTTATCCTGTGTTTTGCCTTCTGTTGTCATACATGCCCCTAGCCTACCTCTTTCAACCATACCCACATTTAGTGCTGTTCATTATTCTTACAATATTGTATAACCATTGCGCAGTATTGTACTGTCCATTTTTGGGTATTTACAATCAATCTTGTTGAACATTCTGTTCTCATTCAGTATCAAGTGCCCAAATGCTAACCTCTTTCTTTCTCCTGATGACCTGTGTTTGCAACTTTAACTCTCAGAGTTTGTTCATTATAGTTAGTTCATATTAGTGAGAATACACAGTATTGGTCCTTTTTTTCTGGCTTATTTTGTTCAACAATGTCCTCAACATTCATCCATATTGACTTTATTCTGTCTTACAGCTGGGTAATATTCCATCATATTTATCTACTCATCCAGTGGTGGACATCTGAGCTGTTCCATATCTTGGCAATCGTGAATAATGCCACTATAAATATAGGTGTGCAAATATCCATTCATTACACTGTGTTCAGTTCCTCCAAGTATATACATAGGAAAGAGATTGATGGATCATATGACAATTCTAGACTTAGCTTCCGGAGGAACTGCCAAACTGCCTTCTACATACCCACCAAAAGTGAATAAGTGCACCTATTTCTCCACATCTTCTTCAGCATTTGTGGGTTTCTATTTTCTTTAGCAATGACCGTTCTCATAGGTGTGAGATGATACCTCATTGTGGTTTTTGTTTGCATTTCCCTTATCACTAATGAAGTTGAGCATCTTTTCATATGTTTTTGACCAATATGTATTTCCTCTTTGGAAAAGCATCTAACCATGTCTTTTGCTCATTTAACATTTGGTTGTCTTTTTGTTGTTAAATTGTAGTATCTCTCTTATATTCTGGATATTAAATTCTTGTCTTATATGTGGTTTCCAAATATTGTCTCCCATTGCATAGGTTGCCTTTTTAATTTCCTGACAAAGTTCTTTGATGTGCAAAGGTATTCAATTTTGAGGAAATTCCATTTATTTATTTCCTCTTTCATTACTCACACCTTGGGTGTAAAGTCAAGGAAAACTCCTCCTGTCACAAAATCCTTAAGATATTTCCCTACATTTTCTTCTAAACATTTTATGTTCTTAGTTCTTATGTTTAGATCTTTGATCCATTTTGAATTAATTTTTGTGTAAGTGATGAGACAGAGGTGCTCTTTCATTCTTTTGGCTATAAATTACCAGTTCTCCAAGGAACATTTATTGAAGAGGCTGCTCTGTCCCAGTTGAATCAACTTAACTGACTTATCAAAGATCAGTAGGTGATAGATGAAGGAGTCTACCTCTGGACACTCAATTCAATTCCACTGGTCTGTACTCTATCTTTATGCCAGTACCATGCTATTCTGACCACAGTGGCTTTATAATATGCTTTAATGTCAGGTAGTGTAAGACATCTCACTTCATTTTTCTTTCTCAAGATATTTTTAGCTATTCAGGGCACACTTACCTTCCAAATAAATTTGATTATTGCATTTTTTTTTATTTTCCAAAGTATGTTGTTGGAATTTTATTGGTATTGCATTGAGTCTACAGATCAATGTCGTTAGAACTGACATCTTTCCTATATTTAATCTTCTTATCCATGAACACAGTATGGCCTTCCATTTTTTAAGGTCCTTCTTGATTTCTTTTAACAATGTTTTGTAGTTTTATGTTTATAGGTTTTGTATATCCTTGGTTAAATTTCTTCCTAAATATTTTATTCTTTTGTTGCTATTGTAAATGGAATCTTTTCTTGATTTCCTCTTCAGGTTGCTCATTGCTAGTGTATAAAAGCACTACTGATTTTTGCATGTTGGTCTTGTATCCTGCCACTTTGCTATACTCATTTATTATCTCTAGAAGCTTTACTGTAGATTATTCAGGATTTTCTACATATAATATCATGTCATCTGCAAACAGTGAAAGTTTTACTTTCATATTCCTTTCATATTTGGATGCCTTTTATTTCTTTTTCTTGCCTAATTGCTCTAGCTAGAACTTCTAGCACAATGTTGAATAACAATGGTGACAGTGAGCATCCCTGTCTTGTTTTTTATCTTAGTGGGAATGTTTCAGTCTTTTCCCATTGAGTATGATGCTAGCTGTGGGTTTTACTTATATTCCCTTTATCATGTTGAGAAAGTTTCCTTCTATTCATATTTTTTGAAGTATTTACATTAAGAAAGGATGCTGAATTGTGTCAAATGCCTTTTCTGCATTGAGATGATTATGTGATTTTTTCCTCTTTAATTTATTGATGTGGTATGTTACATTAAATGATCTTCTTGTGTTGAACCAACCTTGCATATGTGGAATAAAACCCACTTGGTTATGGTGTGTAATTCTTTTAGTGTACTGTTGGACTCAATTTGCAAGATTTTGCTGAGGCTTTTTTGCATTTATATTCATTAAAGAGATGGGCCTGGAATTTTCTTTTCTTGTTGTATATTTGCCTGGCTTTGGTATTAGGGTGATGTTGGTTTCATAGAATGAGTTAAGTAACTCCCCTTTTTAGTGGGATTGGTATTAATTCTTTTTTGAATGCTTAAAAGAATTCAAATGTGAAGCCATCTGATCCTGGATTTTTCTTTCAAGGATTTTTTGATGAATGATTCACCTCTTTACCTGTGATTGATTTGTTGAGATCTTCTATTTCTTTTTGAGTCTGTGTTGGTTGTTCATGTTTTTCTAGAATGTTGTCCATTTTGTCTAAGTCAGCATATGGTTGTTCATAGTAACCTCTCATCTCCTTTATTTCATTGGGGTCAGTAGTTATGTTCCCCACCTCACATTTCTAATTTATTTGTGTGCATATTCTCTCTTCTTTTCTTTGTCAGCCTATCTAAGAGTCCATAAATTTTATTCATTTTCTTAAGAACCAACTTCTGGTTTTATTGAGTCTCTCTATTGATTCATGTTATCAATTTCATTGATTCTTCTCTAATCTTCGTTATTTCTTACCTTCTGTTTGGTATGGGGTTAGTTCTGTGTTCTTTCCTAGTTCCTTCAGGTAAGCCATCAATTCCCTGATTATTGCCCTTCCTATTTTAGTACAGGCACTTTGAACAATAAATTTTCCTCTCGGCATTGCCTTTCTGCATCCCCTGAACTTTGATATTTTGTTTTCTCATTTTCATTTATCCTGAGATATTTACTGATTCTCTTGTAATTTATTTCTTGACCCAATGTTTAAAACTGTGTTGTTTAGCCTCTATATATTCATAAATTTTCCAGCCTTCCACCTGCTATTGGTTTCTAACTTCATCCCATTATGATTTGAGAAAGTGCTTTGTATAATTTCAATCTCTTCAATTCATTTAGACCTGCTTTGTGGCCTATCTTGTTTCCCTCTTGTTTCTCTGCTCTATCCATTGATGAGTTTTGTATTGAAGTTACCAACTATTTTTGTAGAAGTGTTTACTTCTCCTTCCAGTGTTGTCAGTGTTTGTCTCATGTATTTTGGAGAACTTTGGCTTGGTGCATGATTACTATGTCTTCTTGATGAATTGTCCCTTTTATTAATACATAATGTGCTTCCTTCTTCTTTGTCACTTTTAATTGCTTTACATTTGAAGTCTAATTTATCTGATATTAGTATTAGATAATATCAACCTTTCCAGTTGTTGTTTGCATGAAATATGTTTTTCCAACCTTTCACTTTTAACCTGTTTGTGTCCTTGGATATTAAGTGAGTTTTTTTTTAGCAGCATATAGATAGATCCTGGTTTTTTAAATGCATTCTGTCAATCTATGTCTTTTGATTGTGTATTTTACCCATTGATATTTAATGTTATTACTGTAAAGGCAGTACTTCCTTCAACCATTTTTTCTTTTGGATTTTATTTGTTATAACATCTCATTTTCTCTTTTCACCCTGTTAGTTACCTTAACTGCTAATCTTCATTTCTAAATTCTTCCCCAAACCTCTTTCTTCTGTCTTTTCCTATCTGCCTGTAGCACTACCTTTACTATTTCTGTTAGAGCAGGTTTCTTGTTCATAAACTCTCTCAGTGTCTGTTTGTTTGAAAATATTTTGAATTCTCCCTTGTTTATAAAGGACAATTTTGCTGGATATAGAAATCTTCATTGGCAGTTTTTGTCTTTCAATATTTAAAATATATCATACTACTGCCTTTTTGCTTTCCTGGTTCCTGCTGAGAGAGACACACTTAATCTTATTGCATTTCTCTTGCATGTGATGGACCACTTTTGTCTTGCTGCTTTCAGAATTCCTTTTGTCTTTGACATTTGAAAATCTGGTTAGTAAGTGTTTTAGATTAGAAGTTTTTGGACCTATTCTGTTTGGCATACACTGTACTTCTTGGAATGTAATTTTATCTGTTTTTAGAGTTGGGAAATTCTCAGTGATTATTTCCTCCATTATTCTTTCTGCCCATTTTCCCTCCTCTTCTTCTTTTGGGACACCCATGATGTGTTTATTTGTGCAACTCATGTTGTTATTCTGTTCCTGAAACTGTGCTCAAATTTTTCCATTCTTTTCCCTATCTGTTCTTTTGCTCATAAAATTTCAGATATCTTGTCTTCTAGTTCATTAATCCTTTCTTCTGCCTCTTCAAATCTTGGATTATATGTCTCCATTTTTCATCTCTTCTGTAGTGCCTTTCATTCCCATAAGTTCTGCCATTTTGTTTTCCAAGCTTTTAAGTTCTTCTGTATGGATACCATGTGTCTTTTTTATATCCTTCATCCCTTTTGTGACATTTGTCTTCAATTCATTGATTTGATTTAAAAGGTTTCTTTGGACATGTTTACATTAGTTGTTTTAATTCCTGTATCTCAGTTGAGGTGTTATTTTTTTTCCTTTGGTTGGGCCACGTTTTTTGTGCTTTGTGGTATGAGTTTTGATTTTTTTTTTTTTTTAATTTGCATATGGGCAGGAGGCACCAGGGATCGAACTCCAGACCTCCAGCACGGGAGGTCGGAGCTCTGCCTGCTGAGCCACAGCAGCCACCCTGAGTTTTGATTTTTTGCTGATGTGTAGGCATCTGATTTTCTTGCTTAATTTATTCTGGAGGTCATTTTATATCTTTTTCCTAGGGTTTTGTTGTTGATTTTGTTCTCTATCTGTTCATCTCTCTCACTGGCCAGTTGCTAGATCAGTTTTGCTCTGTAATCTCCCCCCCATAACCAAATGCCCATAGCAGCCTGCCTCAGAGATGGGGGTAGGCTCTGGATACCACAGCAAGGTCTCTGCTTATGGGTAGAACAATTCTACTAGTTTCCAATGGTGCTCTGTTTTCACCTGACCTGCAGGACCTTGGTTTGTTTTAGGGCACTGCTTTAACAGTTGGATTGTCTGTATTTCTCAGCCAAAATAGGGTTGGGTTCCCATGCAGGGTATCTAGACTAGTTCCTGTGGGCCTGGAATGTATCTGGATAGTTTCTGAAAAGCCCTTCAATTCCCTTACACTGTTCTGTTTGCCCAGCAGATGTCACTGTTTGGTAACTTAATCATCCTCAAAAGCTGCCTCAGGAGCCAGGCTTGCATCTGAGTAGGCAGGGCTGAAGCAGTGGGGTTACTGTGCCCTCACTTTGCTGGCCAAATCTGGTTCAATATAGGCTCTGTTCTCCACTTTATCTTTGACAGCGGGCTTCCCCAGCTGTCCCAGTTTTCAGCTATCCCCCAGGCAAGGCTTCCTGCTGCTATTTACTCATGGCAGGGGGAGAGTTTTGGACCCAGGACTGGAAACACCATCTCTCTCCATGTTTTCTCAGACTCTTTGTCCCTCATTGACCTGGACTTTGAAATGCCTTCCCCTGTTCCCTGGGTCTCCAAATGGGGGGATCTGTCTCACTGCTGTGTGTGAATTTATATTCTGTGTTCCTGGACAGAAGCATCTCAGCTTCTATTTCTGTGATCTTCTCTGTCTGTGTGAGATGGAGTGAGGGGAGTACAGAGGACTGGATGGTTCAGGATGGAAGTTTTCTGCCGATAATTTACTCTTTCTTCATTACAGCATTTATAGGGTTCTTCTACATTCTATATCTTCGTCCATAGTCCTGAACAATTCAGAATTGCCTTTAATTTGCATCAACTCTCTGGGGAGAGTTTTCAGTAGCTGCTCACACCACCATGTTGATGCCATAACTCCTCCATGAATATGTGTTACATTTAATAAGTCCTTGGCTCCTTAAATCATTCCTTCCTCCAAGAAATAGGTGAGAATTTGATCTGTTTGAAAAGTCCTTTAAAATAAACTCTTTTCAAGTTTAAATGCTAACACTGCCAAGACATGATAATACAGGTTAGTGTAGAATAGTCAATTTTGTTTTGTTACGTGAGTTAGACAGATTAAAAAAAAATTGTAAATCACCCCTAGTAAAAGCCTTACAAATGAGAGTTTATGAAGTGCCCAAGTCTCCTCCCTTCTCAACTTAAATGAGATAGCCAGAAAGTTCTATACCTTCTAAAAAGCAGGAAGCAGCTACAAAAACAGACCCTCATCCCTCAGCAACACTTAAGATTAAGGAGTAAGAATTCTTTGAAGGGGAATTTGAGTCAGGCTAAAACAGGGAGAGAGGGGAGAGAAGGAAAAAACATGAAGTACCCTCAAACCCGGATGGTTAATCAAGGCCAGGAGGACCCATGTCCCCACAGACACCTACCTGGAGGCTACCCACTTACAGGCAACATGTGGTGGCAGCTGACCCATCTGGAGCCAAATGGCCCCCTCCCATCTGAGTAAGGGATCTACAAAAAAGTCAAATGGCCCACACTTGAATTAGTCATCAATGGAAAAGGGTAGAGCCAGGTGCCCCACACACATGCAATACCACTAGGCACTACCCTGAAGAGAAGGGAGGGTAGGAGAAAGCCCCAAACATGGAAGAGGCAGGGGAAGTAAGTAAAACTAATCTCTAAAATCAGTGGTCCCACATTGCCTATTGCCTCTTGACCTCCATCTTTGTTTTCTTGCAAGAGAGCCTGCATATCTTCTCACATTTTTATCTAATAAAATTTCCACCTGCTTACTCTATAACCAAAAAACAAACAAACAAAAGCCAACCAAACTAAAAAGGGTTCACTAGGGTTTTCATGTGACCATAACAATAATCTTAGAGGTACATTCCATACTTTCATCACCATTTTATGAAGAAGAAGCTTGAGGTATGGAGGATGAAGGAAGTGGAGATTATTTAAATGAGAACATATAAAAGTATTCCTTCTTGTAAAAAATCAATTGACTATAAATGTGAGAGCTTATTTCTGAGCTCTCAATTCCTTTCCATTGGTGTATGTGTCTGTCCTTGTGCCAGTACCATGCTGTTTTGATTACTATAGTAATAACTTTTAAGATTGGGGAGGGAGTCCTCCAGCTTCATTCCTTTTTAACCTGCTTTGGCTATTTAGGGTCCCTTACTCTTCTGTATACATTGGAAAGGTTGTTTTTTCCATTTCTGAAAAAGAATGCTGTTGGAATTTTAATTGAGATTGCTTTGAATCTGTAAATTGCTTTGGGTTGAATTGATATCTTGAAAACATTTTATTTTCCAATCCATGAATACCAAATATCTTTCCATTTATGTGGATCTTCTTTGATTTCTTTTAACAATGCTTTGTAGTTTTCTGTGTACAAGTGCTTTACATCTTTAAAGAGTTATTCCTACATATTTAATTCTTTAAGTTGCTACTGTATATACATTTTTTTCTTTACTTATTCTTCTGAATGTTCATTACTAATGTATAGAAACACTACTGTTTTGGAGTGTTGACTTGTACCCCACCACTTTACTGAATTCATTTATTAGCTTTATGAACTTTGTTGTAGATTTTTCAGGGTTTATTGTATATAGGATCATGTTACCTGCAAATAGGGAAAGTTTTACTTTTTCCTTTATAATTTGGATGTCTTTATTTCTTTCTCTTGCCAAACCACATTGGCTAAGACTTCTGGTACAATGTTGAATAACTTTAATGGCAGTGGGCATGCTTGCCTTGTTCCTGATTTTAGAGAGAAAGCTTTCAGGTTTTCACCATTAACTTAGATGTTAGCTATTGGTTTTTCATTCGTGACATTTTTAATGTTGAAGAATGATCTATTCCTAGTGTTTTTATTAAGATGAGTGGTTGGATTTTGTCAAATCCTTTTTCTGTATCAATTGATATAATCATGTCTGTATGCTTGTTTTTCCTTCACTCTGTTGATGTGATACAATTCATTAATTGATTTTCTTATGCTTAACCACTGTTGCATATCTGGAATAAATCCTACTTTACCATGGTGTATAGTTCTTTTAATGTGCTATTAGATTCTGTTTTCTAGTATTTTGTTGAGGAATTTTTCATCTGTATATATAAGAGATATGGCCTGTAATATACATTCATGTATCATTATCTAGCTTCGATATTAGGGTGAAGTTGGCTACTGAGAATGATTTAGGGAGTGTGCTGGTTTGAAAGGATGCATGTCCCCTAGAAAAGCCATGTTTTAATCTTAATCCCATTTTGTAAAGGCTGCATTTCTTCTAATCCCTATTCAGCATTGTATATTTGAAATTGTAATTAGATCATCTCCCTGGAGATGTGATGTAATCAAGAGTGGTTGTTAAACTGGATTAGGTGATTACATATCTCCACCCATTCGGGTGGGTCTTGATTAGTTTCTGAAGTCCTATAAAAGAGGAAACATTTTGGAGAATAAGTGATTCAGAGAGACCAGAGCAGAACAACATAGCCATGAGAATCAGAGAGCCCACGAGCCAGTGACCTTTTGGAGATGAAGAGGGAAAATGCCTCCCGGGGAGCTTCATGAAACAGGAAGCCAGGAGAAAAAACTCGTAGATGATGCCTTGCTTGTCATGTGCCCTTCCAGCCAAGAGAGAAATCCTGAACTTCATCAGCCTTCTTAAACCAAGGTATCTTTCCCTGGATGCCTTTGATTGGACATTTCTCTAGACTAGTTTTGATTGGGACATTTTCTTGGCCTTAGAACTGTAGAGTAGCAACTCATTGAATTTCCCTTTTTAAAAGCCATTCCATTTTTGGTATATTGCATTCCAGCAGCTAGCAAACCAGAATAGGGAGGATTCTCTTCAGTTTTTTGGAAGAGTTTGAGCAGGATTGTTTTTAATTCTTCTTGGAATGTTTTAGCAAAGTCCATCACTGACTTTTTCTTTTTTTTTGAAAGATTTTTGATTGCTGGTTCATTTTCTTTATTTGTAATAGTTTAATTGAGATCTCTTTCTTCTACAATCAGTGTAAGTTGTGTGTTTCTAGGAATTTGTTTCATTTAGTCATCCAATTTGTTGGTGTACAATTTGTTCAAGTATCCTCTTATAGTCTTGTAAAAATTTCTATAGGGTTGGAATTAATGCCCCACATTTATTTCTGATTTTAGTTATTAAGTCTTCTAACTTCTTTGTCAGTTTACTTAAAGGTTGGATATTCTATAGTTCTTTTCAAAGAACCAACTTGTGGTTTCACTGCTTCTGTTTTCTCTAATTCTCTATTTTATTAATCTCTGCTCCAATATTTGTTATTTCTTTCCTTCTGTTTGCTTTGGGTTTAGTTTTTTTTTTTTTTTTCCTAGAATCTCTATTTGTGATGTTATGGCTGATTCTGCTTCTTTTTTAATATATTCAGCTACTGCTATAAGGAAAAGAGTGATTTGGTATGTCTTAAAAATATAGTATTATGGAACTTATTGCAAGAATTGAGCAAAAAGGACCAAACCATTCAGTTAGCCATGGAGCAGTCAAGAATCTTGTGGACCTCAAAGATGCCCTTGTCTTATTTTCCAGAATCTGCATCATTATATTATTCAGGAATTAAGTTTGCAGAACAGCCTAAGTTTGCAAATAAACTGAACTTAAAATAAGGTTATTCTGTAGTATCAAGGTGTAGTTGATAATGAAAATGTTCTTTAAATGGAGACAAGAGAGACAAGTTGTCAGAACCAGAGATTTGTCAACATGAAAAAACTCAAGCAGCCATTGTTGACTTTGAAGGCTACAAGCCAAGGAGTGCAGGGAAACTTTAGCAACTGGAAAAGACCATATAATAAATTCTCTCCTAGGAACTACAGAAGGAATGAAGCCTTCCTGATACCTTTATTTCAGTCCAGTGGGAACAATTTTGGACTTATAATATGCAAATGGTAAGAGGTAAATTTGTATTGTGCTAAGCTACTACATTTATGATACTTTGTTACAGCAGCAATAGGAAAATAATAAACTATAAAAACCATTTGTTTATCAAATATTTATTGTTATGGAATACATATTACACATATACTTTAGGTTCATAAATAAAACTTATATATATGTATAGTCGCAATAAAGTTTGGCAATTCCACAAGCACAGTATCTCTTGGATAATAGGATCATCTCAACAAAAAGTCTGAACACACCTATCATGTCTGTAGTTCTTGACTAATTTTTGTTGTTGTTGTTTAAGTCAAACCATTGAGTAGGTCTATTATAAAAAGTACTATTATCAATTGCATGAAATGTTCCTCACAAATATAAAGTGTTAATAATAGGGTGGCATATGGGAATCTGTATTTCAAGCGTGATTACTTTGTAAATTTACAACATCTCTAATGATGAAATAAAAAACCCTACTGTCACACCTAGTTTTTATTCCAAATTGTCAGTTTTTAGCAGTACTCTAGGAAGCCTCTGGCTTGCACCAGATATATCCCCCATCTAAAATTTGCTTCCATATATTATGAGAGTATCATTTGGTTTCCCCACACCATGAAGTTCTTGCAAACAGCAAAATTTCTGAGATGTTCCCAGGATCAAAATGTGTTTATTTGATTGAAACATAAGCTACATTGTCAAACTTGGATGTAATAAGGTTACTCAACATAAACTTTACCCTTTTCATTTTCTACCTTATTAGTTCATCTGATATACTTAATTATATATCATCATTTCAGTAATTTCATTTTATCGTAAAAAAAAAACAAGAAAGGAAAATGGGGAAAAATGGGGAAGTAATTTTGAAAAAGTCACTACACTGGAAAACTGCCTTCACTTCTACATATTCCCTTATATTTGAGTTCAACCTCATTGGCTAACCATTCACCCATCTTTAGCTTCTATGTATCTCTAAGTCCCTTATACTCTGTATTATAAGCCTCTGATGTTACCTTTGCAATTGTCATAAAAGTGAAGTCAAATAGTATATATCATTTTGTGTCTGGGTTGTTTCATTCAGCATAATGTCCTCAAGGCTCATCCATCTTATCATGTGCTTCAGAACATCATTTCATCTTACTGCTGTGTAATATTCCATCATATGTATATACCACATTTTATTAATCCACTAGTCTGTTGATGAGCATTTGGATTGATTCCATCTTTTGGTGATTATGAATAATGCTGCTATGAACATCTGTGTGCAAATGTCTTTTTGTGTCACTGATTTCAGTTCTTCTGTGTATATACCAAGTAGTGCTATTTTTAGGTCATAAGGTAAATTGGTATATAGTTTGCTAAAGAACTGCAAAACTGTCTTCCATAGCAGGGGTACCATTTACATTCTACCAGCGGTGCATAAGGGTTCCAGTTTTTCCACATCCTCTCCAACATGTGTAGTTTCCTGTTTGTTTAATAACAGCCATTCTCACAGGTGTGAGGTAGTATCTCATTGTAGTCTTGATCTACATTTTCCTTTTAGCTAATGAAAATGAGCATCTCTTAATGTGCTTTTGAGCCATCTGTATTTGCTCTTCAGAAAAATGCCTATTCATATTTTAGCCATTTTATAATTGGATTGTTTCTTCTTTTGATGTTGAGTTGCATGGTTTCTTTATATCTACAGGATATCAAACCTTTATTGAATTGTGTGATTTCCAAATATTTTCTCCCATTCAGTTGGTTGGCTCTTCGCCTTTTTGACAAAGTCTTTTGAGTGCACAAGCATTTCATTTTGAGGTTTTCCCATTTATCTATTTTTTTTTTCTTTTGTTGCTTGTGCTTTGGGTGTAAAATGTAGGAAGCTACCTCCTATTACAAGGTTTTGAAGATGTTTCCCTACATTTGCTTCTAAAAACTTTATGGTACTAGTTTTTCTATTTAGGTGTTTGATCCACTTTGAGTAAATTTTGGTGTAGGGTGTAAGAGTCCTCTTTCATTCTTTTGGCTATTGATATTCAATTCACCCATGCCTATTTATTGAAAAGACTATTTTGTCCCAGTTCAGTTGATATGGGGGCCTTGTCAAAAATCAATTGACTATAGATTTGGTGGTCTATTTCTGCATTCTCAATTCGATTTCAATGGTCAATACTTCTATCATTGTGGCAGTACAATGCTGTTTTGACCACGGTGGCTTTATAACAACCTTTAAAATCAGGAAGTGTTTAACCTCCCACTTCATTCTACTTCTTTTTTTAGGATGCTTTTAGCTATTCAGTGTTTCTTTCCCTTCCAGATGAATTTGGTAACTAGCTTTTCCATGTCTTCCAAGTAGGTTGTTGGAATTTTGATTGGTACTGCATTGAATCTGTAGGTCAGTTTGCATAGAATTGACATCTTAACTATATTTAACCTTCCTATGCATGAGCAGGGAATGTTTTTCCACCTATTTAGATCTTCTTTGATTTCTTTTAGAAATGTTATGTAGTTTTCTGTGTACGAGTCCTTTACATCCCTAGTTAAGTCTGTTTCTAAGTACTTGATTCTTTTAGTTCCTATTTTGGATGGAATTTTTTCCTTAACTGTCTCCTCAGTTAGGTTATTGCTTGTATACAGAAACATTACTGATTTTTGCACATTAATTTGAATCCCACCACCTTGCTGAATTTGTTTATTAGCTCAAGTAACTTTGTTGTAGATTTCTCATGGTTTTCCAAGTATAGTATCATGTCATCTACAAACAATGAAAATTTTACTTCCTCCTTTCTAATTTGGATGCTTTTTATTTCTTTTTCCTGCCTGATTGCTCTTTCTAGAACTTCCAGTACAATGTTGAATAATGGTGTCAGAAGGCATCCTTGTCTCTTCCTATCTTATGAGGAAAGCCTTCAGTCTCTGCCCATTGAATATGATGCAGGCTATCAGTTTTCCATGTATGCTCTTTACTATATTGAGGAAGTTACTTTTGATTCTTTTTTTTTTTGAAATGTTTTCATCAGAAAAGGATGTTGAATTTTGTCAAATGCTTTTTCAGCATCAATCAAGATGATCATATGATTTTTCTCTTTCAATTTGTTAAGATGATTTGTTACATTAATTAATTTTTTTTGCGTGGAACCATCCTTGCATTCCTGGTACAAACTCCACTTGATCATGGTGTATAATTCCTTTAAGGTGTTGTTACATTCAATATGCTAGTATTTTGTTGAGAAATTTTACATCTATGTTCATTAGGGAGATTAGCATGTAGTTTTCCTTTCTTATGGCATCTTTATCATGTTTTGGCATTAAAATGATTTTAGTTTCATAAAATGAATTAAGTAGTGTTCCTTTTTCCTCAAAGTTTTAGAAAATTTTGAGCAGGATTGGTGCTCTTTTTTTGGAATGTTTGATAAAATTCCCTTGTGAAACCATCTGACCTTGGGCTTCTCTTTGTAGGAAGATTTTTGATAAGTAGTTGAATCTCTTTACTTGCAATTGGTTTGTTAAGATCTTTTATTTCTTCCTGAGACAGTATAGCTTGTTCATGTGTTTCCAGGAATTTTTCCATTTCATCTAAGTTGTCTAGTTTGTTGGCATATAGTTGTTCATAGTATCATCTTATGATTTCTTTTATTTCTTCAGGGTCTGTGGTAATGCACCCTTTCTCATTTCTGATTTTATTTATTTGAATCCTCTCTCTTTTTCTCTTTGTCCTTCTCACTAGTGGCCCATTGATTTTATTGATTTTCTCAAAGAACCAATTTTGGTTTAATTGATTCTTTCTATTGTTCTTTTCTTATCCCATTCATGTATCTCTGCTTTAATCTCTGTTATTTCTCATCTATTTGTTTTGAGGTTAGTTTGCTGTTTTTTGTTAAGTTCCTCCAGGTGAGCAGTTAAACCCTCAATTTTTGCTCTTTTCTTTCTTTTTTTTTAATATAGGCATTTAGGGCAATAAATTTTCCTCTCAGCACAGTCTTTGCCACATCCCATAAGTTCTGATATGTTGTATTCTCATTTTCATTCATCTCCATATAGCTACTGATTTCTGTAGCAATTTCTTCTTTGACCCACTGGTTGTTTAAGAGTGTGTTATTTAATCTCCATGTATTTGTGAAAGTTCTCATTCATTGGTGGTTATTGATATCCAGCTTCATTTCATTGGGATCAGAGAAAGTGCTTTGAATAATTTCAATATTTTTAAATTTATAAAGACCTGTTTTGCACCCCAGCATATGATCTATTCTACAGAATGTCCCATGAGTACTAGAGAAGAATGTATAATCTGGTGTCTTAGTGTGTAATGACTTATATATGTCTGCTAGGTCTAATTCATTTATTGAGTTGTTTAACTTCTCTCTTTTCTTGTTGATCTGTGTCTGGTTGTTCTATCTATAGAGAAGAGTGGTGTACTGAAGTCTCCTACTATTATTGTTGACACATCTATTGCTCACTTAAGTTTAGCCAATGTCTGTTTTATGTACTTTAGAGCTCCTTGATTGGGAACAAATATTTATGATTGTTATTTCTTCTTGATGAAATGTTCCTTTTATTAATATATAGTGTCCTTCTTTGTCTCTTATGATGTCTTTACATTTAAAGTCTATTTTGCCTGATATTAGTATAGCTACTCCTGCTTTCTTTTGGTTACAACTTGCTTAGAATATCTTTTTCTATCTTTTCACTGTCAATCTATTTGTATCCTTTTGTCTAAGATGAGTCTTTTGCAAGCAGCATATAGATGGATTATATTTCTTAGTCCATTCCGTCAATCTGTATCATGCAATTAGTAAGCTTAGTCCATTAATATTCAGTTATTACTAAAAACTTTTAATATTATATTCAAGTAACTTGAATCCACCATTTTGTCCTTTGGGTTTTATTTGTCAGATCTCTATATTCTTTTCCCTCTTTCTCTTTTTTATCCTTTAAATTACCTTACTGGTACTCTTCAATTCTGTGCCTTCCTCCAGTCCTCCTTCTACTGTCTTTTCTTCAACTGGTAGAACTCCCTTCAGTATTTCTTGTAGGCCTGGTCTCTTGTTGACAAATTCTTTCAAAATTGGTGAAAATTTTAAACTCTCCCTCAATTTTGAAGGAGAATTTGTCTGGGTACAGAATTCTTGGCTGGAAGTCTTTCTCTTTCAGGATCTTAAATATATCATGTCACTGCCTTCTCACCTCCATAGTGGTAGTTGCATAGTCTGAACTCAGTATTATGTGGTTTCCCTTGTATGTAGCAGATTGTTTTTTCTTGCCACTTTCAGGATTTTCTGCTCTCTGCAACATTTGACAGGTTGATTAGTATGTGTCTTGGGAAAGGCCCATTTGGATTTATTCTATTTGGAGTTTGTTGGGCTTCTTTGGTTTGCATTTTGTATGCCCTTTATAAGTGTTGGGATGTTTTCCTCCATTATATCTTCAACTAATCGCCCTAACCCTTTACTGTTCCCTTCTCCCTCTGGGACACCAATGATTCCTATAGTTGTGCATTTTATTTTGTCCATCATTTCCCTGAGATCCAATTCAAAGTTTTCCATCTTTTTTGCCATTTACTGTTTTGAGTGTTCTTAAGAAGTTGTCCTGTCCTCTAGTTCACTTATTCTTTCTTCTGCCTCTTCAAATCTACTGTTGTATGTCTTGAGTATATTTTTTATTTGGTCTATAGCATCTTTAATCTCAGCGATATCTGCTATTTTTCTATATATTCTTTCAAATTCCTCTTTATGCTCTTCTAGTGTCTTTTTGATCTCCTTTATGTCTTTAGCCATCCTGTTTATTTTATTTAGTAGAGTTATATGAACATCCTTCATTAGTTGTTCCAAAGTCTATGTCTGCCCAGTGCTTTATTTTGGTCATTAGGTTGGGGTAAATCTGTCTGCATCATGATATGCTAAGTGATCTTCTGTTGTCTTCAAGGCATGTAAATATCTTAATAAGTTTTCTTTGGAAGTTGATTTCCTTCAATAGTCTTAAGTTTTGCATTTGTGGGAGGGTATGGAGCATGATGCAGGACCTGGGGCAGGGCACATCAGTATGGTGATGCATTGCAAGACAGTTATAAGCACAAGTTTGGGATGTTACACTAGTGCCTGTGAGTATGGGGTGCAGGTCACAGGGTTGTTGAGGTGCAGCTCAGGCAGAATTTGGGGTGCAGGAGTAGAGTGCAGCATGGGAAACACAGAGTTAGAGGGCAGTGGGAGGTGACGGGGGTTGGTGTACAAGTAGGATGTGGGTGGGCAAATGGAACACGCGGGTCATGCATATCAGGGTGTAAAGTAGATGACACAGAGGTTGGTGGATGGGGTCAGGCAGGGAGCAGGTGTGTCCTTGTGTATGTGTATGTGGGCGGTTCAGACGGCCCTGTATACAGATTTGAAATGTGTAGGGGGTGGGCCCAGGTCACTAGGGTACAGGACATGGGTCAGGGTTGGTGGCATCAGGTAGGTAGTACCCTGTGTGGTTGTGCAGGTGTGCAGGGGGTCAGAGTAGTTGTGCACATATATGCAGGGTGGGGACTATGCAGCAAGATTCACCTGTGAGCACCTGCCAGATGTAGGAGCAGGTTACTTGTGCCAAGGGGTGGGGAAGGTGTGCACATTTGTGGGGCAGGGGGTTGGGGTGCAGGGATCAAGAAGTCAATACATGAATGCATGGGCTGCTGGCAGGAGGGAGAATGTGGCTGGGCAGGTGTACTCGTCTAGGGGTGGGGGGCTCTGGCATGCACATATGCAGAGTTCTGTGGCAGTGGGCCAGAGTTGCATCTTTATTGGCTGGGGGTGGATGTGGTACAGCTGCGCAGGTCAGCGCTTGCCCAGAGCTGAGAAGCATGACTGGGGGTTATACATGTGTGCAGATCTGGGAGGGCTGTAAACTGATGGACTGGGGGGACAGGGTAAGGTTGCTTGACTGTATAGACTGTGGGCAGGTTTAGCTTGCGTATGAATGTAAGTGCCTGCAGCCTTTATGCACTGGTGACTGCCTGCAGGGGTCAGAGAGGGGGGAGGTGAGTTTCAGGAGGGGCAGGGTGAGACTGCACTTCAGTAGGAGAGGTAGATTGGGCTGTGGTAGGCATGCGTATGCTTGGGATGGGGGTGTGGGGCGGGTACGTATGGCGGGCAGTGGCAGGGGGCACTTGGAGTATGGGGGCAGTTGATGGGGTTCAGGTGCATGGTATGAATCACAGGTTGTGGGGCTGCACTGGTGAGGGTAGTGAGTTTGAGCAACATGGCTTGGCTTACTTCCTAGTCCCTGTCTCCCCATCTGTGCACTACCAAGTGCTCCAGGCTTCTGCATTATGCTAATTTGTACCAACCGGATGGTCACTGGTTCTCAATTCTTCAACTTTTGCAAGCAGGGTCTCCTTATGTGGTGAAGAAGACATTCCCTGGTCATTTATACCTTGGAATCACTGCCTCAGTTGCCTTCCCATCCTTTATCTAAATGTTCCTTGGAGCAGAGGTGAACTCGACAGGTCCTGTTCTGCCATCTTAGTTCTTCTTCAATGACCACAAATTCTTCCCTTAAATCTTTTAGCTACTCAATAGAACTGAACTAGAAATTGCTTGTCAAAGTTTACTTAGGAGCTGTTCAATATTTGTATAATCAACATATTAAGCAGCAATTGGTTTTGTCTAGTCATTTTTGCCATTCCCTGCAAATGTTGATAAAATGTCCACTCACATACTATTAAAAAATGTTGTTAAAAATTATGATTGGCTTTTCATTATTAACTTTATTGGCACACCTAGGATTCCTAGAGATGTAAGGACTTCAACAGGATGACTAAAATTTGAATAAAATTAAACAGGATTGCTTAGTGCTTAATTGTTTAGGACAAGGAATTTGTGCAGAGAATAGAGGGCAGAAAGAGAACAAGGACACACAAATGGCTCAAGAGATATTCCAACATTTTGCAGTTGTTGCAGCCAACATTTAAGAAGGAAAAAAGTTTGTTTAAAGTAAAACAATTTAATTTTAGACAAAATGTGATGGATGTTGGAAGATACAACCTGGTATGACTATTAAAATGTTACTGGAAATGTAGAGATAGAATACAGAAGATAGAGCCTGGATGGACTTCATAATAAAAGAGGATAATATACAGTATCATTTTCTATCAAAGAAAGGAATTGAGGGAGGAGAAAGATGAGTGCAAAAGTAGAAGTAACAAGAAAAGAAATAGCAACATATTTTAGAAAAAAATAATTGCAAGTTAATATGCTCTTCTCCTAGCCATGTATAAAATTTATCTGCTGCTGAACCATACATCTTTTTCTGGGAACTTTTTCTCTCTCAAAAGTTCCCAGAGAAGGATGTATGTATGTATATGTATATGTATACGTATATATGCACACAGAATGATCCCCTGAAACCATAGTTGTTCAATATTCCAAGCTCTACCTGGCTAAAGGTAAGTAGTTCAGAATTGAATACTTAGAGCAGCAATTCATCGATTGGATATTTTCTATCTATATTTGGAATAAGGACACTGAAGATCTATATTTAGTGACTGCATAAGTAATTTGAAGTGATTTGAAGTGCATGTTGATGGGCACCCTTTTCTTTGGGAAGGTGCAGGTCAATGGTGCAGATAAGTAGTGAAAACCAGGCTGAAGGAGCCCCTGTATTAATTCCTAATCACTTTCCCTGTCTACAATATTAACCCCACTCTTGGTTAACTTCAAATATGCCTGGTATTTTAAAATACCTCCTTTAAAATTTTTTCTTTGGGTTAAGGTCTCTCTTGGGTGTCAGTTTATTTTAAGCAACTTAAATTTAAACAGAACAAAACAAAAAATAAGGAAGGTTTATTAGTTCAGTTTCTAGAGGAAACAACAGAACCAACAGGATTTATGTATGTAGTTTGCACCTATGTATGTAGATGTGTGCATATGTATTTAAGTGTGTGTGTGTATGTAAAAGCATTTATTTTAATGAATTATCTCGCGCAATTGTGGTGACTGGCAAATCTGACATCCATAATTAAGCTGGCAGGCTGGGAGTTTTGGTAAGAGTGATGTAGTCTTGAGTCTGAAATCCACAGGGAGATCAGCAGGCTGCAAACTCAAGAGAAGTAGATCATGTAGTCTTGAGGCAGAAATATCTCTTCCTCCGGAACCCTCAGTATTTTCTCTTAAGGCCTTTCACTGACTGGATGAGGCCTACCCATCTATGGAGGATAATCTTCTTTACTTAAAGTCAATGAATTGGAAGTGCTAATCCATTCTACAGAATACTTCCACCCTCCATGGCAACATCTAAACCAGTGTTTGAAAAACAACTGGTTTCCATTACCTAACCAAGTTGGCATGTAAAATTAACCATCACAAATGGGAATAAAATCTTCTAGTGAAAGTAAGATTTGAGTTTGCAGTTTCTTTTAACATTAAAGGAAGAAACATATTTTGTAAAAAATACAAGTCTGGGTTATAGTTTCCCTCAGATACTAAACATTGTAAGATTATGCAAGATAAAGTAGTGGCCAAATCATCATTTGTTTTAATTACTCTATTATCCTGGTTTGCACAGAGATTGGGGACTAAAGAGGAGAAGTAGGCAAAAATATTTCACTTCTCATGTTCCAGTGTGAATAACCAACTAATGAAACAGAAAGAAGGGGTTCTTTGAAGTCTGTCATTTCTTGGGGAAAATAATGGACAGCATTTATTAAATGCTGAATTTGAAAAAAATACATCACAAAGTTTTTGATTATTGAAATCTATGACGAGAAACACGTGCAATGCACAGGCTTTAAAATTAGACAGGTCTTGTTCTCTAACTCTGTTATGTATCCAACTCAGTAAAAACTTCTATCATTTAAGGAAAGCCAGTATTGCTTATTTAACATGTTTGAAACAGTGAATACATTCCCCCTAAATGATATATATTTCCATAATTGTTTTATCAATCCTCTTCACTTTGGCAATGCCTGCCAGCTCCAGGGCTTCCCAGTTGAACATTCTGATGTCTGTGCCCTGCAGTTTCCACAAAACTAGGCTTTGGACCCAGAGCTAGAACTGCTGCTCCTTCAGGAACTCTCTTCTAGAAGGTTCTTGAAAATTCTTTGCTTGCCATATGTGTTGGTCAGTGATAGAATCATTACTATGGGTTTCCTTAACATGAACCCAAAATGAGTCTAAACTAGCTGTCAGGGCAGAGGGGGTAAGAAAACCCAACAATGAAGGGGATGTAGACTTCAGCTGATTTCAGTAGTACTGGAAATCTAAGCCAGGTAAAAAGGTGGACATGTTACAATTAGTGAAGTCATCCCATTTGTAAACCTCAATCTTATGGGGTACAGTGGGCCACTCTGAGAAATACAGCATCCAGCAACAGTGGAGAAGGAAGGGTGGATCAAAGTGACTATGGTTGGAGAAGTAAGCAGATGTCTGCTTACCTAATCTTTGTGCCTAAGGCCAGAGAGCTCTGGCTTTGCACTAGCATTCTTACAGTTTGGTGTTTTCTTTCCTTGTTTGTTAACCAAGCTATTTGTGACCCTAGGACAGGGCCCCCATAGAAGACAACAATTTCCCAAAGCTTAATATGTCACTTCTTTTGCTTTGAAATATCAAGGCACAGATAATGGGCAATACAATGAGAAGTCAAACCAGATATTGTATTAAAGAAGGCATTTGATTAACTTTAAAATATTTAAAAATTTATATATGTAATTTATCTGCCTCTATGTGTCAAATACTCTGTGCTGAGGGTCTCAGATGCATGACTGAGCTGGGATAAGCTGCCAGGCTTTTTTGTTTTTTATGGGAAGTGCATCATTCTTTGATGATTGGGTTAATTGTCTAGAGTGCATTATTTTATTTTTCCATGTTTCTGTAGTCACTCAGGTAATGATGAAAGTTATAAGGAAACCACCATACTGACTAAAACAATGCTGTATCTTTTTGTCTCTCAGAACTGTTCTATGGACTTTGATTTGGTATGGCTTCCTGACACCATGAAATTATAAAAGTGGTCTTGGGAGGTCTATAGAAAAAGTCAAATTTTGTTTGGATGAGTTTAACTATCATCATAATTCTTTGTGGTTCTTGTTGAAGGAGTATAGACCACAGCATGAATTGTTTACATGGACAAAGCTTCAGCTAGAGTTCCAATGTGCTGCATTAAAAAAAAGAAAATAGACCATGTCAGCTGTTGGTGCCATTTATTTATCTTGTTTTGGCTTCATTTCCCTCTTTCTATTTCAATTCCATGTAATTTCCTAATATTTCTAATAGATGTTAAAATTACTATGTTTTTAAATAGTGTATCATCTTTTTCATAATCCAGCTAAATTGAAATGAAAATAATGACACTTTCTCATTTATCACTAACAGTTATAACATTTATGAAATATTAATAATACTTAATTTCTTAATAATTCAATGTAAGCAGAAATATGAGTTCATTAAATGAAACAACAGATTAATTCACTTAACATAATCACATTTTAATTCCATAATTACATTTTTTACTTTCTAGTATAATCTTCTACTTTTCATATTTAGATGGGTAATATTTTCCCATGAATACCAATCCCATTAATAATTATGAATTGCTATTGCTTTAGGATAACAAAAGATCTTTGTCTACAAAAATACTGTAAATGTAACTGTTATTTCATTTTCAATGATTAATGATGTTGGCATTTAGTTCTTAATAAAATTGTGTTACTTTGCACTTTTATGGTATTCTTTCTCTAAAAATATCAAAGTACTTTCTTGACTTATATCTTTCTCAAGAGGTAGTGTACAAGCATAATCATGTCAGTTTTATAATGTTAAAGTAATTACCTACTTCTTCAGGAAATTATGCATTCTTTTAGATTGAAAATGTAAAAGAAGTACATTTTGTTTTTTTTAAACCAAATCAAATGTTAGAACTTTTGGGTGTTGACATTTGATTTTGTTAATGGCCCCATGGATATCTAAGTAACTGTACCTATTTTCTTTAACATCTTAAAGATTAAACTTTAGTAAATGGCAAACTGAAAACATTATATGAGTGAAAGATGTTATTTTATGTTTAAATAAACTTAGAGCTAAAATTCTATCTGTTTCGTATCAAGTGTTTGGGTCTTGAGTAATGCATTTTGTATTTGATATACTCTTGGAATAATTTTATAGTCATATTTAATAAATATTTAACTTTTAATGCTTCTACTTTATAATATATCTCAGAAAGCAACTTCAGTGAGTCTTTTACAAATGCTTTATTAGAAAATAAAGTTTTAAAGAATTTTTCAGATCATTTCCACATGTAATGGCAGTAAAATAAAGAGAAAAGTTCCTATGGCTACCTACCAAGGGAGGAGGCTAATGGAGAATCATGATATAAGAGTAGTAATTAGAATTAATAAAGAGATAACCAATGATACATAATCCATGTAAAAGAGTTAAAATATGGCCAGCGATTTCTGAGTATTGACATAAGAGTTAGGCAAGAAATGCTTATTCAATTCACTGACTGAAAAGTTTGAGTATTAGGGAGTTTATTTACAGGACTACATGAGAACCAGAAGAGATCAGGAAAATAATTGAGAGGAAGGGTTGCAGGAAAAGTAAGATTGAATTAGAATTATGGGAAAGGTTGGGAATGAGTGCATTCAGGCTTTTGACAAAAAATGACAGGAAGTTCAATTAAATATATTTAATGACTTTCTTGGCCAACAGATCAAATATTTTCTTTTAATTCATCCTGGCATATTTAAAATAGATATTTGGGATTGAGCACCAAAAGGGAAATAAATGTTCATTTGTGTTTATGTGCATTTGCCCTTGCAGATTGATATTGCATGGCTGAAATTATGTGTTCTTAATGCACTTTGAAATATAACTCAGCTAATTCTAAGCCCCAGATTTTATTACTTGGCTTATTCTTAAGGAAAATGTGAGAAGAAGTGATATGAGTATCAAATATTAAAATCCTCAAATATTTTTAATATTTAAAAATATTAAAATATTTTATTTTTTGAGTCAAACATGCCTTATATCTGCCCTCTGATCCAATTCCCAGATTATATTCATGAAAGCAATGTTTACATCTCGTGAGTGCTTCTACTCTACAGATTTTCATCCAAAATAGTATTGGATAGATCATGGAGAGGAATTGGTAAGGGTTTACATGTGGGAGATATTAGTAGAAGCATGCTCATTTTCATTTGATTCAACTACATTGTGCCATTTTCCTGGAAAAAGAGAACTATAATAATATCTGTAATATTACACAATTTTAAACATCAATTTGCTCACATTCTGAACAATGAACAATATTCATCAGGGGGAATAAAGCCCTAAGAGAGACCTGATGATTTATCTGTGTCACCTACATTAAAGTTAGGGAAAAAAAAAAAACTATAGTAAACATCTTTACAAAAATGATTGGTTTCCAGATCTCAGAAGGGTATGAGGCTTCAAGTGATATCAGAGTTTTCATTAAGTTGAGAATCTGTTCCCGCCATCAGCTGCCTTGTTTGGGTTACTATATAGAAACTTTATTAAAGAATCTTACTGACTTTCTGCAAAGAAAGAAGTCTAGGGTACTTCTGCTAGTGGGGTGTCCTAACAGAAGTTTCTGGTTATATAATTTGTGAAATTTTTCAATAGCTTTGACTTCTCCACTGAATTAACAGCTGCCATTTGGTTTGTTTTTAGCAGAATGAAAAGACAAGGAATTAAACATGCTTCAAGAAAATGATCAAATTTAAGAAAGACATCAATGACACTGTGTAAAGAAAATTAGTGAATCTAAACAGGGAATATTAAAAATCGAAGTGAAAATTAATTAGATCTAAAATGCAAAAACTTTTCCAAGAAACGAAAATGAAATCTAGTTAACGAAAGGCTACTCATAACTTTGTTAAGTTATTGGAATTGAAAGAGAAATCATTATTCAATTATGCAACAAGAAGATGTCATTCTCCTACAATGGGAAAATGTCTGACTGGTCTCATCTTAAACACAAAGCTCAATGACTAAAGAAAATTGAACAATGTAAATTTTTTAATAAAGGCAACTAAAATAAAACGTCTAGGATATATGTGGAAATACTATGGGCTGCTTATGGAACTTTTTTTTTTTCCTCTGAACTCTGATCACCAAAGAGATCAATCAAGATAAAGGTGGGGAAGACGGATAACTTGTGAAATTAGAACAGTAATGCAGTTGAAGACATAAAAGAAAACAGCATTTTTTTAAAAGAAATTTACACTAACTATTTGAAAGTTTGGATAAAATCAATATATCTGCTTAAGAATGCAACCTGCCAAAGATGAGAAAGAAAAAAATTAGAAATCTCATTTTCAATCTCTTCTCAAAGACATTCTCACAGAGAAATTAATTCTTCAAATTTTTTATGCAGGAAATTAAATCAATCTTTCACAGAATCTTGTAAAGAAGAAAGAAAGATTTTTCAGTTCTTTATAAGATCAACATTTATTTGATACCAAATATGATGAGGAGAGTACAAGAACAGAAAATTTTAGGTAAATAATTCTCATTAACATACATGCAAAATAACTTCAATAAAATATTCTCAATATAAATCCAGCAATATATAAAAAAGAATAATATGACAGGACTAAGTAGTATTTATTCCAGAAATGCAAAGGCTATTTAATATTCTAAAATCAATAAATTGAATCACCATGTTAACAGAAAATAGCCGAAAAACTGTGGTATCCTCAATGTTAATAAGGCTGACGTGATATATTAATGCAAAGATAATTTAAAATTTGTTTTCTGCTCAAATTTGTGTAAATTCAAAAATCTGTAATATATGTGACTATAAATAATTAACTACTAGAAAAAGTAAATTTAATGAACCAATCTGGAATAGTGGGAGTCAGAAACAGAGAAAACAGTTTATCTAGAATAAGCATGCCAACAGGAGAAAGAAGTCAGAATGAGACCTAGTATCAAAAACTAACTACAACTTACAAGAGAATGGTCATGCATAACTGTATAAAAATTATTTGGAAATCTCAGTTGTACACTAAATATTCTAGCATATATATAACATATAAAATGGGAAAACAAGAATTTGTAACTGAATAGATTCAATAAGTGACATAAAATGGAATAATTTTTTCTCATAGGTTTTGATCACATGTTCAAAATATAGAAAAACCTAGCAAAACAAATACTGAACTTTAAAACTTAGTGATTATTAACGGATACCAAAAGCAATTTGAAAATTAATATTCTAATAACTTCAAAATGTTACATTTTAAGTAATAATGCAGTATACTTTAACATTTGAAAGTTTGTACTCGCTATACTAAGACAATTACTTTAAATAGAAAAGCATTGGAAACATATCCATTAAAATAAACATAAAATAAATGTTTTATTGACTCTTAATTTTCCACATGTGCCTTTTAGGTAATCTATTACTTATAGCCAAAAAAAACCTCACATCAGGTGATACAGCAACAACAAAAAAAAGGTCAAAATTTAGTATATTAATAAGGCAGAAGATGATTTTAAAGAAAACATTTTCATTTTAAATGGTTTTTTTTATGTTATGCAATAGAATAAAGACTCAATTTTTTTTTTATGCCTACAGCCTGTTGCTTAAAAAGCTATAGGTTATCATTACACAGTTAGAGAAAGCATGATTTCAAGAAGTTTCCTTACTTATTTCAGGCTTAGAATAAGTAAATAGCAAAGCAAAATATCAATTCCCAAATCAAATAAGTCAAATACACTATACTACACTGAAATAGCATAAAGGAATGCTTCATATGAGCTAGCAAGTTGATATAGTAAAAGCTGGTGTTATTCTAAACTGAATCAGTAAAACTTAGTATGTGGATGTTTTGATGGTCCCCAAGACCAACCTCAGCTTTGATGATTCTGCAGGAGAACTCACAGGGCTCAATACATTGCTGTACTCATGGCTAAAATTTATTATAGCAAAAGGATGCAAAGCCCAGCCAGCAAAGGGAAAAAGTGCCTGGGGTGAAGTCCAGGGAAAACTAGGTGCAAGTTTTCTGAGTCCTCTCCCAGTGGAGTCACAGGGGATTCATGCACTTCCTCAGAAACAAATTGGGAAATATCTACCATGAAAGCTCACTAAGCACCGTGTGTCTGGCCTGTACAAAAATTCTAGACTCCCAGAATTAAAGCAGATGTTCAGCCTAAACCACATTTTTCCCACAATTTAGGCATAGTGACCACTCCTTTCAGTTGTGACAATGGTGGGAGGTTTTTTGAAATCAAGTCCCCAGATACCAGCCAACATTCAACTTGCAAGTCTCTGTTTTAAAGGAGAAACGGATAAACATGTTAACTCTTCTCAGTGCAATAGGAAAAGAATTAATAAAAACTCAGGAAAATGGAGAAGAATGAGCCTTAGTAATATCTTGATACATTTTTGGCTTCCCACACTAAATAAATAATGATACCACAGAGGTATTCCAGCTTTGAACATTCCAGCTCTAAAGTGCATTGAAAACATAGGAAATGAGGAATCCATGATGGTTTTGGCAATGAGTGCCCTTTAGACTAGAGAAGAAGGAAGACAACTGTCTGTATAAGCCAAGGGAAAAAAAAAATATATATATATATATATAGGCAAGCTTGTCCATTTAGGCAAGTTTTAAATTTCCAGTTATTCTGAGAACATCATGTGTGGGGAAAAAGAAAATGAAACAATGAAACCAGAAATAGCCTTAAGCCTTCTTGGTTTTATTTTAATTTACAATAGCCTTTGAAGTCCCTCCTGTACTTACAAGATGTGAACTTAGACCTACCTTAACCACAACATTGTAGAGCACAGATATAGTAAATGAAATGAGTAAAACTCTGTATAGAGTTATTATATAGTCGCTGGTGGCATTATTAAATTTGTAAGGAGCAACAAATTATTTCTAAGCAATTATTTGTAAAGCTACATTCACTGATGAGTTTATCAATTTAAATAAAAATAGGTATTATGTTTCTATTCTCTTTATTTCATAGACAAGAAAGATGATCCTGTATAATTGCATTTTAGTAGGTAGAAGACCCTTTTCTCTGCCACATGCTTAACAAACAGCCTTTTGACTTTTGTCTCTCTCTTAGGGCACTTGCACAAAATGATGATGCATTTCCACAAATTATTTAGCATCTGGTGAAGGATTATTTAAGTCCATTCAATTAAGAAAGCACTCACCAAGGCCCCCACCCCAAATTACACTATAAAAATAGGAGTCATGGTTCATAAAGCAGGGGTTTTGCACACAAACAATTAGATTCAGAGTTTGAGGCTTTACTGCACACAAATAAACCATTCTTTTTAGTTCTGCTTCACAACAGGAGGTCATTGCTATGGGAAAAATGTGCCCACAATAAAATTGCAAATTGATATCTGATGAAATGAAACTATCTATAATGAAGAAAAATATCTGATGCCAGGTTGAGCAGGAAAGCATGACACTAGTCAAAAATGCTGTTAAAGAGAAATGCTACCAGAGATGTTCATGTGGCAAATGTGAATCTTGTGTATCATTACTTATTTAAAAGTATAGTGAGGTAAGGATGAAAACAAAGTAAGATACTATTTAATAAAAATGAATGTTCCTATTATGGCAACACAAATACATTCTGGAAACATTTTGATTTTTAAAATGTTGGACTTCCAGTTTTAGCTGTCACGTGTAAAGGGCTGAGAGATTGTCTGCCATCCTTACGACATCAAAAATATGTCAAATAAACAGAAAATCAATCATTTCTCTTGACCACATCAAGGAACTGAGGTTACAGGACAGATCGCCCCGAAATCTGGAGAAAGAGGAGAGTCCAAAGAGTCACTGCTCTGTTTACACAGAGTCTCTGGAACCATGAGTTGGTAAGAACAATTCAGTGGTATTTGAAATCAGTTAAGCTGGATTTTGAATTTGGGTCTGGGTGGAGGTCAGGTATGTCACTAGGAGACTGAGGCAGAAATGTGTGAAGAAAGATCATTTACTACCTGCGTGTCCCAGGGATAGAAGTGCCCCATGGATTTGATGGGAAGTGCTTGGGGGGAGCTCAAGAAGCAGTTGGGAGCATTCATACAGAGAAAGGAATCTGTATCTTGTGTCTTTATTGTGGTCCAGAGGTGGAAGTTGGTAGATTTCCTGTGGGAGTCCAAGATGGGTTAGTTCAAAGCAAAAGGGAATGTAAAGGAAAAAGGGCTGGGGGCCCGAGGTTGGAGGGGATGGTTGGTGGGTCATGGTTGGCTTGGGTTTGGGGTGAGGCATGTACATAGCAGCCATGGATATGGTTTTGAGCTCTGGGGAAATGTTATGTCCCAAGGAATGGAAAGCTGGTTACGAACCAGACCAAAAGTCAGCGTTTGGGGCAAGCAGCTTGGAAAGTAAGATGGATTCGAGGTGTCGTATAAAAAAGGCTGTTAATGATTAGGGTAAATGATAATTTTGAGAAATTGCAGGAGACTGAGGGGGAAGTGGCAAGAGGGGCCACTCCACTTTCGTAGATCTGACCACCGCCCACTGACTAGGTTCTCAGGACAAGAATCCAAGAGAGACCCCTCCGGACTCCGGCAGGGGGAGGGGAAGACTGATCACTGTGAAATATGCCAGAACATTCTCCACCTCAAAGGCCTACTCTCCAGAGGGAAAGATTTTATAAGAGCCTTTTTGCAATTGCTGAAGGGGCACTTCACCCCCTCCAGTTCCCTGCAGTCTCCTGTTCTAACCTGAAGGAGGGAAAACACCACAGCAGAAGCACCTACAAAGTTCACACCTGGAGACATGGACCTACCTAAAAGACTGCTATTTAATAACTTGATACATACTCCACTCCCCTAAATGTGCTTACATAGGACTGCCACATAAATATTGTTTATACCTGGAAGAGCTGCAAGACGTAGATGTTGTCTGAGGAGAGAGTAGAGAAGCCCAAAGCCAAGAGAGGAGACAAAGAAAAGACCCCTAGAGAATGTTGAAGGCTCTGACACCTAGAGGTATTTGCAGTCAGTAAACCCAGCATAGCTCCTGAGTACATTAACATAAAACCCCACACTAAAGGCCTATGTACCTCAGGTCCTCTCGCCCAATATGTGAGCTCCAGCTGCTAACATTATGAGGCACCCCAAAAGGTAAAAATAAGCAGACTGTAAAGGCAAACCAGCATCAGAGCCACACTCAGATTTGATGCTGATTCTGGAATTATCACACAAGAAAATGGAAATAACTATGATTGATATGTAAAGGGTGGCAGTGAATTAAAATAAAATGGGGTTTTTCATACTGTCATGCAGCCTCAGCAGCTCCTTGGGGTTCTTGCATTTTCATGCTGTCTCAACATCTCTGGCCCTGTCGTTAACAGCACAGGGGCTTTGCACTGTCAATGATGCGTCAGTATTTTAGACGCTAGCATTAGGTCCCTTGGTGACCATCACTAGCACCTGTTTATACAAGATAAACAGCCTCTCCCTCTCCTTCCAGCATCCTATCTGCATTCATGCCACTGTGAAAGTCAAATACAAACTCTTCAATCTCCACTCTTGCTTGACCAACCACTGCAGCTCCACACATGTAATTTATAAAGGTACAGTGCCCTGGTCCACTGGAGCCTTTTGCTCTCTGTGCTGGTTTGAAAGGATGTATGCCCCCTAGAAAAGACATGTTTTAGTCAAAATCCCATTTTGTAAAGGCACAATAATCTCTATTCAATACTGTATGTTTGAATCTGTAATTAGATCATACCCTGGAGATGTAACCCAATCAAGAGTAGTTGTTAAACTGAATTAGCTGACAACTTGTCTCCACCCATTTGGGTGGGTCTTGATAAGTTTCTGAAGTCCTATAAGAGGAAACATTTTGGCAAATGAAGGAGATTCAGAGAAAGCAGAGCAGAACAGCATAGCCACAAGAAGCAGGGTCCACCAGCCAGTGACCTTTGGAGATGAAGAAGGAAAATGCCTCCCAGGGAGCTTCATGAAACAGGAAGCCAGGAGAAGAAGCTAGCAGATGATACCATGTTTGCCATATGCCCTTCCAGATGAAAGCGGAACCCTGACCGTGTTCACCATGTGCCTTTCCAGATGAGAGAGAAACTCTGACTGTGTTTACCATGTGCCTTTTCAAATGAGAGAGAAACTCTGCACTTCATCAGCCTTCTTGAACCAAGATATCTTTCCCTGGATGCCTTAGATTGGACATTTCTATATTGTTTTAATTGGGACATTTTCTCGGCCTTAGAACTGTTAACTAACAACTCATTAAATTCCCCTTTTTAAAAGCCATTCTGTTTCTGGTATATTGCATTCTGGCAGCTAGCAAACTAGAACACTCTCTGACATGTTTCCCCATGCAAACTTGCAAGGCATTAACTGCTCTCTGTTCTAGAACCTGTGAGTACTAATAAGCTTTTTCTTTCACACATCTCTGGTGTCACCTGTCCTTGCCATACCTAGCTATTCATATTCATATATGGCTCCTTCAAGACGAAAGTTCTGAGGAAAAACTATGTAACATGCCAAAACAGATGGATAATGAAAGCAGCGGGATGAAAATCTAAAAAGGAACCAATGGAACTTCTAGAAATCAAAAACATGATCACAGAAATGAAGAATGCCTTTTATGGGCTCAGCACTAGACTAAATACAACCAAAGCTATTATCAATGAGCTCGAAGCCTGGTCAAAAAACCTTCTTAAACTGAGATGTAAAGAACAATAAAAGAATTAAGAAATAAAAAAAAAAACATCAAATAGCCATAGAACAATTTTAAAGGGCATAACATGCACGTGGTAGGTATACCAGATGAGAAGTAAGAGGCAATGGAGGAGAAAAAACAAATTATCTGAAGTAACCATGGCTGAACAATTTCCAAATAATGTCATACACCAAACCATACACTCAGCAAGCTCGGGGCGTGTCAATCAGAATAAATACAAAAAAACTAAAACAACTCCTCATTTTTAAAGAAACCAATTTTAAATAGCATAGAATTGGATTGTAACTCAAAGTATATAATAAATATGCAAGACTTTATATCAATATCAATAAATAATTGAATGTATAACTAGATTGGGAAGAGAGGCAAATCTCCCAAGCAGAAAAAAAATTCCAGATAAGCTGTGTAGATACTCTGTCCCAAGGAACTGGATCATAATTCTCCACCTTGTAAGTATGGGGTGTGCATAGTGACTTTGTTCCAAAGAATACAAAGAGACCCTCATTAATGATACCTTTGGCTAGATTTTCAGACCTGTGCTCTATGCCCAGAAATGAAAATTATCCTGAGGGTAAAAGGTCTACAAAATATTGACATACTTCTCCAAGTTCTCCTTCTCAGGGCTCTCAGTCCCTAGAGGGTTTGTTGCCTCAGCTTCTCTCCTTTCTTTGAGGTATAGAAACCAACTGAATATTAGCTTGTGGGGCTGGAAAGACAATTTAGTGATTTCAGATGGGACAGAGAGAAATTAGTCTAACCTGCAGCTGGTACTCATAGAATTTTGAAACTACTTTTGGCAGGGTGATGTACAGCAATACAGAAAATATCTAAAGAACACATTGGGATTTTTAGCAATCTTGTGGTACTGACGAAACAGGTATTAGAGTTCAGGACCCAGAGCGGTGTAGTTGGGGGAAGTGAACACCCCAGGAAAATGCCCTAAGATAGAAAATGTGAAAAGCCACATAATAAGGACCAAGGAAACTGAGATGTGAAAAAGCCTGACCAAAAGTGCAAAGTGACCTTGAGTTAGTCCTATCCATCCTACCTTTTTTACCAGGCAGAGGATATGTAAAGCATATGGTGAAAGAATTCTTCATTTAGAGCCTCTTTAATTTGTAGGCAATTTCTGACACCAAGGAAATTGTACCCAAAGAACATGATTTAAAAAAAAAATAATAAAAAAATAAGGCAGACATACAAAGATCAAGAAAATAGGCTTAAAACTAGGAAATAGAATGGAAAGTAATTATTTTATGATCTACATATTAGAGGCAGCAGACAAGAACTTAAAATATTGACGGATAATATATTCAGGAAATAAAAGATGGATATTATAAATAGACAAAGTAGGAATTAAAATTAAGAATTTAATAGCCTCAGCTGAAGACTGCAATGATCAATGGGAAAAAATAGGTAACTACAAAATATCCATATAGATACATGCTGAAAAGGAAGGGTTGGAATGAACTGAAAATAATATGAGATTATTGAAAAATCTTGCATACGTATTAGTAAAGATGCAGAATGTAAGATGGGAGAGGTGAGATGAGAGTGAATGAGAAAGAAACAAGACAAGCTCTAATGGTTGAAGTTTTTGCAAAATTGATAAGGTACATAGATCTAGGAAATAAAGGACTCTGTAAACCTCAAGCAAAATCAATTGAAACACACACACACACAGCTGCAAACATCTGCTGCTTTAGTTTCCTAGGCTGCCCAGGTAAATACCATGAAATGGGTTGGCTTAAACAAAGGGAATGTATTAGCTTATGGTTTTGAGGCTAAAAGATGTCATAAATGTTCTGCTTTCTTCTTGAAGACCAGCTTTCTGGGGCTCACTGCTGGAGATCTTTGGCTGTCACATGGCAAGGCATATAGCAGTATCTCCTGGTCTCTCTGTTCTCTGCTGGGTTTCACTGATGTCAGCTTCTTACTTCCTTTGGCTTTCTCTCTCTGTCTGAATTTCAGTATCTTATAAAGGACTTGGGTGAAAACAGTAAGCTCCATCCTGATTGAAGTGAGTCACACCTTAAGTGAAGTAGCCTCATCAAAATGTCCTAATTACAATGGATGTACATCCACAGGAACGGATTAAATTTAAGGTGTTTCCTGGGTTATGTGCAGCTTAAAACCACCCCATCTGATTATGTATATCTTTATAAAAGCCAAAGACTTTCGGCAATTTTATGAACAATATAAAAACACCTGAGTAAAAGCACATAAACTGTTCCAGAGAAGCAATGGAATGACTGGTGGATGACATCAATATAAATGTTGAAAGGCTGAAAATGTTGCAATGCTATATTTGAAATAGACCCATACACAAACCTTCAGGCATAGATAGATTTCTGGTGAAATCTAAATAATTATTTCAAAATAAAACCAACATTGCATGAATGATTCAGAGAACACAAATTTAGGAAACAGATCCCAACTAATTCTATGAGAAAGACATAATCCTGTACCAAAACATGACACAGATGTTAAAGGAAAAATGCACAGAATAAAAAATTTTACATACATTACACAAATATTTACATATTTCATATATCCTCACCAAAATGTGAGTAAATCAGAAAATTGAGGGTATAAAGCAAAAATAGTAGAATTTACTGTGTCTTTAAGCATACATAAAACTAAAATGTTTGACCACAATATCATAAAAATGAGAAATAGTAATTAGACATACACTCTCATTCATTGCTTGTAGCGATGCAAAATGGTAGGCACTTTGAAATAGTTTCAGTTTCTTATAAGCATACATTTATTAACCCCCACCCCCCAAAACTCAGGTATTAGTTTAAATGAGTCAAGAATTGGTGTTCGACAAAATCTGTGTGTGAATATGTACAGTCATTAAAAATTGTAGTCATTAAATTAGTAGTATTAAATTTAGTAGTCATTAAAAATTGGAAAAAAATCCAACTTTTCTCCAGCTGGAGAATAGATGAACAAAATGTGGTACATCCATATAATGGAATAATTCTCAACAATAGACTAGAAAAAATACCAGTACAAGCAATAAATGGATGAATCTAAATGCATAATTTCAAGCAAAATGTCTCAAAGTGCAACCTAATGTATGGCTCCATTTATATGACATTCTTGCTAAGGCAAAAATATTGGGACAAAAATAAATAGCTGCTAGGGACTGATGGTAAGTGAGGGATTAACTACAAAAAATTTAGAAAATATTAATCAAAATGAAAAAGCCAAACACAAATGCCACATATCATAGGATTCCACACAGGTGAAGTACATAGACTAGGAAAATCCATACAGACATATGTCCAGGGGTTAAGGGGAAGGGAAAATAGGGACCAACTGCTATGAGTATGGAGTTTTCTTTTGCAATGATTAAATATTTTGGAGCTAGATAGAGGTGACAGTTGAAGAACATTATAAATGTAGTAAATGTTACTATATTATACATTTTAAATTGGCTAATTATATGCTATGTGAAGTTCACATAAATTTTTAAAAAATGAAGAAAATTCATGAAAACTTTTTGCTTCATTTAATTTCAGAATATTTGAAATATTAGAATCTCTTACAAAAATGAAAATGAATTTTATATCTCTAAACTAGGAACAATATACAATATACAATAAGATTTTATTTTTGTATGCTGCATGGTGGGGGTCACATTTCATTCTTTTTCCATGTGACTACCCCTTTATTGCAGCAGCTTTTGTTGATTTTTTCTTTCTTTTTTTTGGGAAGTGCACAGGCTAGGAATTGAACCCGAGTCTCCCGCATAGAAGGCAAGAATTTTACCACTGAGCTACCCTTGCACCCGCTACAATAAGATTTTAATGGTAACATTTACAAAGGTTTCAAAAATATCTAATGTCAAAGAACAAAACTTTGAAAGTTGTGTAAGATTCCATCCAGGAAATATAAAAAATATTATTAAAAATTAAATAAAACCTAATGTACATCTTGTTTCATTGACTGAAAGATTCAACACTGTAAAGATGTTTGTTTTCCCTAAAATTGATTTATAGATAAATGCTCTCCTAATTGAAAGTCCAAGAACTTTGCGTGTGTGGATATAGGAAAGCTGATTCTAGAATCTATCTGGAAATTCACAGGGCCAAGAAGAGTTAAGACTAACACAAAGAACAAGCAAGAAGGACTTATTCCATTAGATATCAAGACTTATTTTAAGGTCATAAATATTAATGAAGGATGTTGACCAAATGATAAACAATAAAACAACAAAACAAAATAAAATCCATAAATAAATACACAAATAAATGTGACATTGCAGACTAGTAGTAAATGATATTCTTTTCAATAAAGGATGCTGAATTATTAGATATTAATATGGAAGCAAATTAAAAATTGACTCTTACCTTATACCACAAACAAAAATCAATGTCAGAATAAAGAAATAAATGTGAAAGGTAAACAAATAAGGAAGATAATATAGGAGAATAACATCATAATTCATATTAAAGAGCCCTTAAACAGGGTTAACTGTAACAAAAAGCACTAACTATAAAGAAAAGGACTGATAAGAATGATTGCATTAAAACTAGAAACTTTCGTTCTTCAAAATGTGCTGCTTAGAGAGTTAAAGGGAAAGTGCACTGAGAAAAAAAAAATATTTACATCACATGAAATTGACAGTGTAATTGTATCCAGAATTTAGAAATGAGTAAGAAACTTGAACAGGTACCCCACAAATGGAACGTTCAAATGCTCAATGAGCAACATTCTCATGATCACTAGGCATCATAAAAATACTAATCAAAACACAATTTTATACTATTTCACACTCACCAGAATGGCAAAAGGTAAAAGGATTAACAATACCAAATTTTCTAAGAATGGAGAGCAACGGGAACTGTGTATGTTACTAGTCAACATGTAAATTGATAAAATCATTTAAAAACCATTGGGTAGTATTTATTAAAGTTGAACATGTGCCTTACCAATGAGCTAGCCATTTCAGTTGCTGGTTTAAAGTTAAAAGTAATGTGTGCATATGTATTTCAAAATATACATGCAGAAATGTTAATATCTGCTTTAGTCACAATAACCCTAAACCGGGAACATGGTAAATATCATCACCACCCTTAGGAAAATTACAATGAACAAATTACTGCTACTTGCAATGGCAAGAGTGAAAGTTGCAAGCATACTATTACGCAAAAGAAGCCAAACAAACAAAAAAAAGTACATAGTGTATGACATCATTCATATAAAAATCACAAATAATAAAAATAATCAATGATGTTGGAACTCAGAAAATTTCTTAATTTGGAGAGAGGAAGGGGCAATGACAGCCACACAGGGACCTTCAGAGAGACCAGAATGCTTCATTTCTTGTTCAGGATGATAATTACCTGGTGTGATCATTTTGCAATGACCCATCAATATTCAAATTGAATTTTGATGCATTTTTTACTGAATTATAAAAAAGCATTTTAAAAAGGCTTTAATACTGCCTGAAATTTCCTGTACATGTTGATAACTGAAAGTGTTATTGGACAAAGGCCGTGGGTTCTTGTCTAATGTGCTTAATGACCAATTCCTGAGACACCGGGGTTTCAAAGAGAGAAAAAGTTTATTGCTAGCATGAAGCAGGAGATCAGAGGGTCTATCTGCCTAGAATTCTGTCTTTCCTAGTTTAGGGGGCTTAAGGTTTTTATGGATTGTAACAAGGAGAGATCATTACAATTTTAAATAGCAAGTATAAGCAAAAAAGGAGACAGTTATCACTTCAATAGTAAAGTGCAAGTGGAAAGGAAAGAAGACGTAGTTATCATTTCAATGGCACAGACTAAAATACAATTTACAAATGTAAAGGAGTGGAACTGGGACTAGAACTCTCTAATGTGTGACTCAGTTTCCTTCATAACTATTAGGGCAGTTGCTCTTACAAGTTACTTGGAGAAAAAGACTGGATAAAGGGAGTCACAGCTCTTATAATCACAAACGCACAAGATAAGGGTTTTTACAATCATTATCAGTCATCAGGGCAACTGAATTATAGTTCAGAGATTTCAGGTATTTTCTCTCTCTACTCTAATATACCAGAAAGAAACTAAAGGAATATTTATACAATGATGCAGTAGTCAAAATCATCCCATAAATCCTAATTTCTCAGTTACAAAAAGCTTATCTATATAAACCCATCAGCTGAATTGACTTTACAGAACTATCCTTTGTCACAAGCATACTTTGAAAAAAGTATTCACAGAAATCTGATCATTTAACATGATAAAAATTAGCATACATTTTCTAATGAAATTTAAATGACTTGACGCCATTTATTTAAGAGTTGCAACAAAGGGCTAGTATTGAAAGGGAAGAAACTGCTCCAAAAGGATGAAAAAAAGAGTAAGACGATAATTGATCTAAAGACACCTTAATCGTGTCTTCAAAAAACCTCTGCCATTTCTTTTTTAAATAGTTCTCTAAAGAAATATATGCACAGGACATGATGACAAGCAGGGTGTAGAATTGATCTCCAATTCCCTATTGCAAATCCTATAATGCCAGACTGGACCACATGGAGACTTGTTTCTTGCTTAAACAAAAGATATCCTGGAACTTTAACCTAAGCACAGGCCAAAATACTTGCTTTGCTTCCTTACTTCTGAGGTTTCAACCTTGCCACTGCAATGATAAAAACAGACAGGACTATTTGAGCTTTGCATATGTATGAGTGAAATTGAAGAATTTAAAGCTTCCTCTTTACAGATGCTAGCCAGACACAATCTAATTTAAATTTTTTTTTAATTTGCATAAGGGCAGGAGGCACTCCAGACCTCCAGCACGGTAGGTCGGAGCTCTGCCCGCTGAGCCACGGCAGCTGCCCCACAATCTACTTTAAACAAGGTCACTGTTGAGGCTGAAGGAGCTATTGCTTAGAATGAAAAAATGGCATCATATAAAATCGATAATTAAAGCCAGGACAGAAACAGAAGTGTTTTTTTTCCGTTCTACTCTTTTTGGAGAAAAACTCCACTAAGTGGCTGAAAATTGAGGACAGGCTCTATTCCCCAGAGAAATTCCAGGATCACACACTTATAGACATATGTTCAGTGCACACTTTTACATACTAATAAAAAACAGAGCTAGTGAATACTTTCACTTTTTTTTGGTATCTTTTCTACTCTAATGTACTCTGAACACTTTTACAGGGTGACTCATTGTGTATTTTAATCATCAAAGACCTTTTGTACTCTGCAAACCTGATCACTAGATATATTTACTGATTTTATTATTTTCTTAGAATCTCATTAATCTGCTGTTGACTCCCTGCTACAGATCATTAATGAAGATGTTAAATAACATCCAAATAAGCACCATTCCTGGCAATAGTGCTGCACAGAGCAATGCATGATGATTTGGTAATAACATTTAAAAATTTTTGCGCTATTAGAGCGTGTATATATGAATCAATTTAAATTAATCTCACAATATTAATATTTCATGAAATAATGTATTAAGCTGTGTACTCAGATGCCTAACCAGTACATCTCCTTTTGTTGAATCATAAATTAATTTGGGTAATTCTACTTTCAAATATCATCTTGCAAACATACAGTATTTCCTTAAGAAAGGGTAATTAATATCATGAACCTTTTTTATTACTATTTTGACCTCATGGTTCTGCATATAATGTGAATCTCAAACATCTAGTCAGTAGGTGGACATTTTTTGAAGGTCTAACAAGCAGATCTTTAAATCCAGTGCCTTCCTATAGTTATCTCTCTTTAAACTTTACCATGTGCTTTGCTGGAATTCCAATCAGAAAGGGACATATGCTTGGCTCGGATTTTACTAACAATGTCTCCTTTTTAATCCTGTAGAGCCAGCAGAAAATTTTTTTTCAAACCATTTAGACAATTGTCTTGGTTTATCATCACTGATCTTTCTATTTTAGAAATTATTTCATAATGGTATTATAATCATGAAAAAAGTTCATTTCACTGTAATAAAATTTGAAGTCACATAGCATTGTAACTGAGAAATCAGGATTTAAGGGATGATTTTGATTACTGACTCATTATATAAATAGTCCTTCTTGCTTTTTGATATATTGGAGTAGACAAAGGGAAACTGCTAAAATCTCTAAATTGTAATCCAGCTGCCTTGATTTCTGATAATGATTTACAGCCCTTGTCTTCTGCCCCTGTGATTGTAAAAACCTTGGACTAATTGTTATTTGTACCCAGTTATCCAGTTTTTCAACTTTAGAGTCTTGTAATCACTAAAGTCAGCCCCTAATGTTTATTTATGAAGGGTCCTGGATCAGCCCAGAACTAATCCACCCCAAGTTTAAAATTATCTTGATAATGGAAACTGGATCTAAGCAAAATAGGCCCATCTGACATGCGCAGTAGGTTAGACTTTAACCTATGAGTCAGTTATACCTCGTTCCATCATTTTCTTGCATAAGTTCTGTGACTAAGCATGTAATCAATCTGTGCATACTTGGTAATTAAATCATCTCTAATTGCATCATCTGGGGTCCCTGTGCTCATTATCCTAAACCCTGCCCATCCTTTTCTGTACTAAAACTACCCAAATTACTGCAGTTTGGAGAGAAAGATTTTGGGCCATTAAGCCAGATGCGTTCTTACTATATGCCTAGGAATAAACTCTTCTTTTCTCTGAAACATGGTGTTGCAGGAATTGGTTATTGAGCACATCAGGCAAAAGAATCCACAGCCTTGGTCGCATTTGCAAGTTATCACATTTTATTTTTTTCTTTTTAATTTGCATATGGGCAGGAGGCACCAGGGATCGAACTCCAGACCTCCAGCACCCCAGGTCAGAGCTCTGCCTGCTGAGCCAGCAGGCCACCCAAGATCACATTCTTCTTTTTGTTTGTTTGTTTTTTACATGGGCAGGCACTGGGATCGAACCCGGGTCCACAGGCACGGCAGGCAAGCGTTCTTGCCTGCTGAGCCACCGTGGCCCACCACATGTTTTAATATGCAGTTACTTCTTTGGCCACAGCTATGCGACTAAAGTCTTGTTGGATCACAGCCATGCTTATTGTTTAAGAATTGACCACGGCTGCTTTGGTGCTATTATGTCAGGGTGAGTAGTTGTGAGAGAGACCATAAGATCCAGAAAGCATTTGATGAGGATAAAGTGAATTAGATAGGTGGAATGCTTCTCAGGAATTTAGAAGAAATGGGTATAAAGATTTTAAGTATGGAAGGGAACCAATGCTCTTGTAAGATTTATGCCCTGGCAAATTATCGTTCAATGATATAGGTAAATTGAAAACATTATCAGGAGCATATACAAATATGATCATGTATACACTATTTAATTAAAATTAATAAAACAAAAAAACAATATAATTACAGGGAGAAATTAAGATTTCCATCATTGTGCTAGATTTTAAAATTAGATAAATTTCTAAATGGAAGCATTATATATAGGAAAACGAGGCTAGAAATGATTTCACTGACACCATTAACAATTTCAGTTTGTTTTCTTTTTAAACAAATAAAAAAAAGTTTGTCTTCCTACCCCCAAAATCACCACATAAAAAGTAAAGAACAAGTCCACCAAATTCAAAATTCCAAAAATGAAAATTGCAGAATATGTTTATGAGAAGAATGCAATACAGTTAGAACTCAAAAAAAAGAAGCACCCAAAAAACCAAATTTTGAGATTCTAAGTCAGCCATTCTTAACAGGAGAAAAATTTAGATTGGCCCTGAATTTTCAGATAAAGCTATGCATAAGTTCATGTACTGTTTTAAATGCATGCATTAGAGCAGAAGACAAAAATTAATTGGTTGACAATTCAAATAAAAAGTTAAGGAAACAACTAAGCAAAACACAAGGAAACACAAGGAAAGGTGAAGATACAAAATCAAAAATGCTGAAATGATCAATAATGAGTGTGAAAGAGGTATGATTATTATAAATCAAATGTAGTATTAAGATCATACTAAAATACTATAAACTACATCTCATTAAATTTGAAAATATATGGGCTAATAGGCATTACTCTAGAAAAATATAAATGGCTAAAATTTATTTGCAAAAAAAATAGAAACCATGAGTGGGTCTATAATGTTTCCTAAATTTGATTCCTTTTTATAAGTATTCACTGTTTCAAGCAAGATGTTTCAGAGAATGGGAAAAGCATGAAAGCTCCCTGATTCATTTTATTATGCTATTATAACTGAAAACAAAACCCTCAAGGATAATGCAAGAAAGGGGAAAAATAGTTAATCTTCATTTATAAATTTACACACAAATATTCCAGAAAAAAATTTATAAAACCAATGTAGCAATAAATAAGTAAAAAAAACAATGCTCAGTGACCAAATAGTGTTTATTACAAGAATGTAAGGATGATTTAACACTTATATATTATCATTGCTATTGCTTTATGGTAAAAAAAAAATGCAACTGTATCAAGAAATAATGAAACAAAATTTATAAACTTCAACACATATTCAAATTAATACTATTAGAGAATGAGGAAATCTGTTGATGTAAAACAAGTATTACAGGGTACAACAAACATAATATTTAATTATGAAACTGTAAGAGAATTTTGTTTTTGTTAGAAACAATATAAGAATGCCTATATTTACCCCACAGTGAAATGTCATACTAAAACAGAGACTAAATGCAGTAAGAAAATAGAAATATATGACATGCAGATTGAGCATCAATAAATAAAATTTTCACTATCTGTTTAAGCATGTAGAAAATCCAAGGATCTTACAGGCTAATGATTAGAACCCAAAAGTTTAGCAATTTTGCTGGATACAAGGCCATCTCATAAACATCAGCAGCATCCCAACACCTAAGGAAAGTACGATATGTCTATAATTCTTAAAAAACTTAAAAGTAAGTTTTAATTAATACTCTTTACAATTCATTCAAGTTACAATATATGGGCATCATTTCAAATGAGGTAAATTGGATTTTAAATTTAGAAAATAGGAAACCAAGACCATTAATGCATGAGATAGGATAATGTGTTACTCACGGGTGCCAAGAAAGAGAGGGGGAGCCACAAGGGATCCATGGGCAGTGCCATTCACTCTGGTGGCTCAGCCAGTAGGTGGGGAAACCACCTGCAGAATGAGAGGGACCCATAGGCCTGAGCCTTTATTGTGGTTTAGGGATGGAGGTTAGCATATTCCCCAAAGCATTTAGGGATTGGTTAGTTTAAAGCAAAAGTGCATGTAAAGATAAAGGGACTGGGGCTCCAAGCACAGTGGAGATGATCAGCTTATCATTTGGGAGCAGCATGTGGGTTCTGGGAGAGGTGTGTGGGTGGTGTGTGTGGTGCCCTCAATGAGGATTTGGACTCTGGGGGAATTTATGCCTGAGGGCTAGAAAGTTTCTCATTAACTAAGCCAAAGTTCAGTGTTGAGGTAAGTGACTTAGTCAAAGGAAGATGGAATATGGAGGCAACACAGAAAAAATGTGGGTAGTTATGACAGGAATATATCTAACAAAAGATAAGGAAGGCCTTTATCAAGGAACTGTAAAATACTGAAGGGCCTTAAAGATGAACTACATCAGATACAATGCTATGACAAGTGCACTATTTTCATTGATGAGAAGACTCAGTATCATACAGAGTGACTTTTCCAGGTCACCTATGTCAATTGGAATTTTAATTAATGTTCCATTAACTTTTCAAATATTACTTTCACAAAATGATGTTACAGTATTTACTTATGGACAAAGTGCCAAGATTATCAATGGCGAAGTTGAAGAGTAACAATGGTAGACTTCCATTAGAGAAAAAAAACAAAATGGACTGAAGTAGTGACAATTTAAAAAGTATGTTGAGTATATTTGCAAAATTTTTTTAAAATGAAAAAAGACTGAGGTAACGATAGGGTGAAATAGCAAAAGACAACCGGGTAAATAGCTTTTCTAGAAATAACGATGTGAATAAATGTACGAAAATATGTAAGATAGCATTAAATCAGTGACAGGGAAAGACCCCTAAATAAATGAGGCTGACACAATTGACTTTTCATGTGGAAAAAAAAATCACAGAGGATAAATTTAGAATTCTAAGACATGACCTATTATTATCAAAATTTCAGATGGGTTAAAATCCAAAATATAGTAAGTCCCTCTTGACTCTTAGGTAGAGAAGGACTAAAAGAACAAGATATAAAGGACATGTAAATAAACTTCACTTCATTATAGAGTAAAAAACATGTATTTTAAATTGGGAAAAGATGTCATAAACCATTGAGGGTGTCTGCAATTAAATATTGTCATCATTTAAAAATTGGTTTGCATATAAACCTTAATGCACTGCTTCTCCTGTAACTCAGATGAGCAAACATTACATTTGGCCCCATCTCTACATGTCTACAATTGACAGGAGCTGAGGAATGATTATCTTTGTAAGGGGGGGATTCAGTTTGCTAGAATCCTCAACTGTCATTAAGTTTCGATGACACTGAGGATGTGTCAAGAACAATTTCCATTCTTTCACTGTCATGTTTGAAATATTAAAGCATAAAGTGAAATATTTTCTTATACCTGGGTCTTTTTATCTTAAACCTATCTTCCTGTTCCTCTCAGGCATATTTGTCATTTTTCATGTACTACAAACTACTATTTCTGATATTATTATTTCGTTATAATACTATGATTAAACTTTACTGAAGATGTATTCACATAAAGACATGCTACTTATTAAAACTGGAATGATTTTAAGAGGTAAAGTCATTTTTGTTGCTGGCCCTTGAGAAAGTAAGTAGACTGGACTGCATAGGTATGTGGTGGTTCAAATAAGCAGTGTCATTATGGGCATTATTATTATTATTATTATTATTATTAGCTATACCTAGATAATTTAATGGAGACCTATGGTTGATCTTGCAGCTTTTTTTTTTTGATTGACTTCTTATTTCCTGTCTCTAAATCATCATGTGCACTTATTTCCAAGTAACCAAGTTTAGCTTAGCCTTTATCTAAGATTATTTTGTCATCCATGCAAATATCTTCCTCTTCCTCAGTTACTCTTTTGCAAAACTCTGCATCTGGTTCTCCTAATTGTCCTTGTCCTGTACTGTTGCATTAGTTACTACTGCTTCCCCTCACCAGCAGCAATGAGGACAAGTAACTCCTGGGAGCCAATCAGTTTCTGGCCCACAATATACCAGGTTTTTTGATTACTGTTGACTATGTAAGCCATTTGTGAATATCTGGTAAATGCAATACTGTCTATTTCTTTGGCATGATTATTCCTTGGCATCCAATGTCAAGGTAATTTTATTAAAAGTGAAATATTTTAAAAGTTATCTAGCCTTGAGATGAGAGGAAGTTTCAAGAGTAACTTGTCAGCTGTCCTGAATTCCAGATGGGCATTATGTACTGTCTCTATCGATCATGCAGCTATCCATATACAGTTTAGATGGACATGACTTCTGAGAGAAAACAAGTAGTTTCCTGGCAATATTGCAGTTTTCCCCTTAATTCCTACAATTTACAGAATACGAATTCATTGTTCCACATTTTGCAGGCCTAAAATTCTTTAGTATCTTGAAAATTGAAACTATATTTCTGTAGTCATCTAGCACCACGCCCTTTTTGCAGAATTCCCCAAAGATCAAAGTCAAATTGCTCAAAAATATAATTTATGACCTAATATTTTAGAACTAAAGAATTAAACATTTGTAAATGGAATTTAAAACATAATAGGTCAATAAATTGATGCTTAGAATATATTGTTGTATTCATTTTTAGTTTTTGTTTAAAGTTTGTGTTTAAAGGATCACGTTAATAAGGGTGTGGTGTAACTTATTATCACATTAAAAAATCCATGTACTTCCACTAATAATTCAGAGCCAAGTAGATTTTGTGAAAATTATAATTTCAGGTTATAGCTATAATTCCATCATTTATATTTTGGATCATAAGTCAGATACCCTCACTTCATATCTTCCAAATTTTATTAAAATGCCTTTTTCATATTAAAAATTAATGCAAGATAAATTTATTGCTCTCACTCTTGTGTGTGCTCTCTCTTTTTCTGTTGAGTCTTTAAAAGAATGTTAACCTGCACACATGATCCGAGCAATTGATCTGAGAGAGAACTTGTGTGGTGGTGGGTACAATAAGGAGTTTGAAAGGAAAAATGATCACATGTATTTGTCTGTTCAGTTGAATCCTTTTTCAAAATAAATCTACTTGATAAAGTTTGATCAGTCAATTTCTTAACAAATAATATTTGTCATGAGATTGCTAAGCACATTGTTTTCAGCAGACATTGATATCAGTATTTTCGCATTTAGGATGATTGGTAATAAAGTAAATCAATGTAGCCAATGCCTCCATAATCAATTTCCTGTTTAGTTACATCCAGGCATAACCATAAACTCATAAGCCTTGGCGTATCTTTGTTTCATTATTTGTCATTTTTCCCATTTGCCACTGATATTTGAACCTTTATTTGAAATCATTTAACCAATTAAAGTGCACTCTCTTTTCTGTAAATATGACTCAATTGATCAAGGCAAAGGTCATATTTTCTCCACAGTGGGCTTTTTTCATATCAAATGAGCCATTTATGAGGAAGCCTGTGGGTTCCCAAGTCATCAAGAAACATGTATGCTTTCTCGAAATTAATCATTCATGAATTGCATTATTCGTAATACACTTTATAACCCAAGAATATCTGAAATGATCCTAATTAAAGAATGTCTGGCTGTCAAAGAACATGTACTACAATGTCAAAACCTGTGGTGTTCATCTTTCTTAAAAGCAACAAAAATATGTTTCCTACAGTGACATCCAATCTACTCAAGAGCCTTCTCTGGAATTCACTCCTTCATTATACCTCTCTAATTACTGTTTTGTACCTGATGAATGTTATGCAAGCTGTGAGACTTTGAATTATGGATCTAAGAAAGTCACAAGAACATAACTAGCTGCAGACCACTCAACTAATCCATGCTTTCCAGACAGGCCCTGTCAGGTCTGGACAATCTGTCATTTGTATTCATTTCCAGTGGGTTGATCAAAATATTAACTTCCAGGATATTGGGGTAAATTGTTCACTAACAAGTGCTGAACAGCCATGGCAGGTAAAATATTGTATACAGCAGCCCTAAAGAGGCATAAATATTGCCGTAAAACTTTCGTTTTCAGGAAGAAATAGTTCAGCATGAAATGTCACCTTGATTTTCATTTTAAGGGCTGTAAGTTTTTGATTATAGAATTATATCTTAAAAGGGAATTAGCAGCCATGCATTTTGATTCATCTGTATTTAGCAAACTGTTGGATAAATAATGGAAGCTCAATCAAGAAAGACTAAAAGGCATGGAATTGTTCTCCAAAATGCTTTTCAAAATTATAAGTCTAAATGTAAATTTCTTTATGGAAGCAAAGTTCATGAATGGAGGGTAAAAACTGAATCTTTCCCAAATGCAGAAAATATTCTCAATGAGCACATGTAATCAATCCATGTGCCACTTACTCTGCCTAGTGCTGGTTTATAATCTGTTAAAAGGGACTCAGTATATAAATAACCTTATATTCTTCAGTGTAATCATTTTGTATAATAAGGGAGCAGAGAAATGGTGTTTCCTTGAACAAAGTTGAAGCCTATAACCAATGAAGGTAATGCTCTAGCAGACTAAAACCTTGGGCCAGTGAACATGGAGCAGGGTGGAAGGAAGCAGTTGCATAGTTAGGCTCATCACCCAAGACAATGTTGGTCAGCAAACACATGACAGACATAACACAGAGGTAATTGTCAGATGCCAGAGACCACCTAGGCTGTTGGTCCGAACCGTAGTTGAAAATTTGACTCCACTAAAAACACTGAAAATTCCAAGTGTTTTAGTCTGCTAATGATGCCAGAATGCAATATATAAGAAATGGGTTGGCTTTTATAAAGGGGATTTATTAAGTTAAAAGTTTACAGTTCTAGGTCTATAAAAATGTTCAAACCAAGGCATCCAGAAAAGATACCTTGACTCAAGAAAGGCTGATGTCTTGTCACATGGGAAGGCATGTGGCTGGCATCTGCTGGTCCCTTTTCCCAGTTCTGTTGCTTCCAGCTTCTGATTCCAGTGTTTCCTCTTTACGCATCCATGGGCCTTCACATAGCTCCTTTGGGACACAACTCTGGCTTATGGATTGTTTAACATCTCACAGGAAGGCACATGGTGAAGTCTGTTGGACTTTGCAACTCCAAATGTCCATGTCTAGGTATCTGCTCTCCCTGTCAGCAGTCTAAGTATCTCAAATGTCTGTGTCCTTGTCAGCTTTGAAGAAACTGCTCTCCAAGCATGTGAGCATCCTTTAAATGCTTCCCCTTTTAAAGGACACCAGTAAACTAGACAAGACCAACCTTGAATGGGTAAAGTAACATCTACATCTAATCAAAAGGTCACACCCACAATTAGAAGTGTGACAACTCTGTGTGTATTAGTTAGGGTTCTCTAGAGAAACAGAATCAACAGGGAACACTTGCAAATATAAAATTTATAAAAGTGTCTCACGTGACCGCAGGAACACAGAGTCCAAAATCCACAGGGCAGACTGCGAAGCTGACGACTCCGATGGAGGGCCTGGATGAACTTCACAGGAGAGGCTCACCAGCCAAAGCAGGAATGGGGCCTGTCTCCTCTGAGTTCTCCTTAAAAGGCTTCCCATGATTAGATTTAGCATCACTAATTGCAGAAGACACTCCCCTTTGGCTGATTACAAATGGAATCAGCTGTGGATGCAGCTGACGTGATCATGATCTAATCCCATGAAATGTCCTCATTGCAACAGACAGACCAGCACTTGCCCAATCAGATAAACAGGTACCACAACTTGGCCAAGTTGACACGTGTCCCTAACCATGACACTGTGGAAACAATCAAAAGATTTGGGTGTGTCACATATCCATAGAAATGATCCAAAGTTTTCACTCCAAAATATTGACTCATGATTAAAAGAAACATGGTTTCCTTCACAAGATTGGATCAGGAAAAAGAGGATAGCTTTATTGGGGTATATCACAACTTCAAACCAACACACCAGGACAGGTTTCAAAATATATTAAAAACATACTAATAGAACTCTCTGTAGACCATTGAAATCAAAATTGCTAGACATGGAATTTTCCAGATCACCCTAATGTGCAGTTGGGGATGAGAACTTAGGATCTAGACCAGTGCATCTTAAACTTTAAAAGCCCCTGGGGATCTTATTGAAATGCAGAGGCTGATTTAATAGGTCTGGGATGGGACTGGAGGATCTGCAATTTTGACTAATGCTGCTGGGTCTTTGGAAAGCTAGTGAGCTTGCCAGAAATGCAGAATTTGGGGCTACACTTCAGGCTTACTGAATCACAATCTGCATCATTCAATAACATCTCCATGTGATTTGTCTGAACATTAAATTTTGAGAAATGCTCTAAAATATACCCTTTTTTTCCTAGATGTAAAAAACGGAAACTCACTATAACTCAAACGTCAGCAAATATTCCTCTTTCCCTTCAAGATATAATTTTAATTGTTTAAACATCCAACAATTCTGCCTCCTAGAGCAAAATGTGTGCAGAATTAAGTTTATAGCAATGGTTCTCAAATCATTTTCCCTGGGCAGGCACTATCAGCATCACTGGGAAGTTGTTAGAAATACTAATTACTGGACTCCACCCAGACCTACCTTTTATAGCTGATTGGAATGTAAAAGTCATATTTTTAACGTTTTATTTTTAAAGGACACATAAACTGAACTCAAATATTGATTTTAACTTTACTAAGACAACAGAATAAGTTTTTAAGGAAAAACAGTAAATTGCTAGCAGTATTCAGAAATGAATGGTGTCCATCAGTGTATTAGTTAGGGTTCTCTAGAAAAACAGAATCAACAGGGAACACTTGCAAATATAAAATTTATAAAAGTATCTCACGTGACCGCAAGAACGCAGAGTCCAAAATCCACAGGGCAGGCTGCGAAGCCGACGACTCCGATGGAGGGTCTGGATGAACTCCACAGGAGAGGCTCACCAGCCGAAGCAGGAATGGGGCCTGTC
>PVIY010009729.1:34949-71633 GCA_004026745.1 Myrmecophaga tridactyla | reverse complement strand
AGCCAGCAACCTTTGGAGATGAAGAAGGAAAATGCCTCCCGGGGAGCTTCATGAAACAGGAAGCCAGGAGAGAAAACTAGTAGATGATGCTGTGTTCGCCATGTGCCCTTCCAGCCGACAGAGAAGCCCTGACTGTGTTTGCCATGTGCCTTTCCAGATGAGAGAGAAACCCTGAACTTCATCGGCCTTCCTGAACCAAGGTATCTTTCCCTTGATGCCTTTGATTGGACATTTCTATAGATTTGTTGTAATTGGGACATTTTCTCGGCCTTAGAACTGTAAACTAGCAACTCATTAAATTCCCCTTGTTAAAAGCCATTCCGTTTCTGGCATTCCGGCAGCTAGCAAACTAGAACACGTTGTTAGTCAAGATGTAATGGAGAAGCTGGAAGGAACTGCCTGAAAATGTAGAGAAAATGTACAAGAAACAGTAGCCATGTTTCTTGAAGATGATTGTACAATGATATACCTTTCACAATGTGACTGTGTGATTGTGAAAACCTTGTGTCTGATGCTCTTTTTATCTACCTTAGCAATAGATGAGTAAAACATATGGAATAAAAATAAATAATAGGGGAATAAATGTTAAAAAAAAAAAAACTCAAAATGAATCAAAGACCTAAATATAAGAACCAGAACTAAAAAACTCCTAGAAGGAAATGTAGGGAAACATCTTCAGGATCTTGTGTTAGGCAAGTTTCTTAGACTTTTCACCCAAAGCACAAAAAACAAAAGAGAAGAAAGATAAATGAGAGACTTCCTCAAAATTAAAAACTTTTGTTCTCTAAAGGACTTTGACAAGAAAGTGAAAAGACAACCTCATCAATGTGAGAAAATATTTAAAAACTACATCTCCGACAAGAGCTTAATACAGATACATAAAGAAATCCTACAACTTAACAATAAAAAGACAAACAACACAATTATAAAAATGGGCAAAAGACTTGAATAGACATGCTCTAAAAAGGATATACAAAGGCTAAAATGCACAGGAAAAGATGCTCAGCTTCACTAGCTATCAGAGAAATGCAAATCAAAACCACAATGAAATATCATTTTACACCTACTAGAATGACCACTATTCAACAAACAGAAAACTACAAGTGTTGGTGTAGATATGGAGAAATAAGAACAATTATTCACCATTGGAGGGTATGTAAAATGGTACAGCTTCTGTGGAGGACAGTTTTGCAGTTCCTCAGGAAGTTAAGTGTACACCTGCCATATAGCCTGGCAATAATGCTACTATGTATATGCTCAGAAAAACTAGAAAGCAGGGACATAAACAGATATTTGCATACCAATGTTCATAGCAGCCTTATTCACAATTGCCAAAAGATGGAAACAACCCAACTGTCCATCAACTGATGAATAGATAAACGAAATGGGGTATAAATAGTCAATGGAATATTATTCAGCAGTAAGAAGGAATGACATCTTGAAGCATGTGAGACAATAGGAATGAACCATGAGGACATTATACTATCTGAAATAAACTAGACATGAAAGGACAAAGAATGCATGATCTCACTCATATGAAATAATTAGAACAAACAAACTCATAGAGTTAGAATCCAGAATACAGGTTACCAGGGGCTGGGCTGGGGATAGGGAATGGGGAGTTAAAGCTTAATTTCTACAGAATTTCTGTTTAGTTGATTGCAAAGTTTTGGAAATGGATGGTGGTGACAAGAACACAACATTGTGACTGTAATTAACAGCACTAAATTGTATATGTGAATGTAATTAAAAGGGGGAAATTTTGGTCATATAGAATAAAAATTAAAAGATAAAACATAAAGACTATACAACAGGGCAGCTGCCGTGGCTCAGCAGGCAGAGCTCTCACCTGCCGTGCTGGAGGTCTGGAGTTCGATCCCTGGTGCCTCCTGCCCATATGCAAATTAAAAAAAAAAAAAGACTGTACAACACAGAAAACACTGAACAGTAAAATTATAAAAATATTCTTTTATGAATTATGACAGATACACCACAGTAATGCAAAGTGTTTATAATAGGGGGGTGGGTATAGAGGGACACTATATATTTTACATGATTTTTCTGTAAACCTGTAACTTCTCTAATTAAAAAATTAAAAAGCATAAAAATAAACAGAAGAGAATGGATAGGGAAAAAACAAACAAAAAACCCAAAGCCCATAAATGCATAATATCATCTCATATTCATGTGTAGTCAAATTACCCTGATTTTCTTTCTCTCTCAATCTCTCTATCTCTCTTTCTAATTTGTTCCAAATGAGAGAGAGGGAGAAAGGCTGATGGAGGTAGAGAGAGGAAATAAGTGGTTGGTATGAAGCAGCATCCAAACAAGTCTGGGTCTACTTTTTAAGTTTATTTCTCAGCCTAAAGTTCCTAGACCAAGCAGCTGGTTTAAGTTAAAACTCCAAACATCCGTGAAGGCAGGCAAAAGTTGAAAAATTTCAGGAGACTCTTCTCATTACCCCAGAACAGGAACCAAGACAAATAAAATTCCTTAACATTTCCTGGCACCAAGGGGAATATTTTTTCTATACTACCCTTTCACTTAGGGTGTAGGCCTTCAAGAATCCTTGCTTTTCACATGGGACACAGTTCCAGTTTTCTACCTTGTGCCAACCTTAAATGGAATTAAGAAAAATTCCTAATGTTCTATCTTATTTTGTGTGGTGGGTACATGAATTTATAAAATTTTCACATTCATTAAGCATGTAAGATCTGTGCATTTTATATTATGTAAATCACATATCAAATAAAAAAACAAACGTCCTCAATTATCAAAATTAGCCAATTCTCTCCACCCATTCAGGACAGCATCAGCATCAATCCCTCTTAGTATCTGAGTTTTCAGTTTCCTCTTTGTTTTCCTTCCTGTAGATGCCCTTACTTTCTTGCACTCTCAAGTATATGCTTTTCAAAGGATGTTTACTATATTCTCTCCAGATTTTCTTGGTGTTTTGCAGTGTGAAGGTTACCAAATTATCTAGACTAATGGTTCCCAATCAAGGGAGATTTTCCTCCAGAGGACATGTGGCAATGTCTGGATACGTTTTTGTTTGTCATAATAGGGGGAAGACTAATGACATCTGGGGGCAGCTGGGGGCAGAAGCATGAATGCTGCTCAGCATCCTATAATGAACTGACAGTTCCCCACTACAAAGAATTATTTGTATCAAAATATTAACAGTACCAAAATTAAGACTTAACACTGAAGTCTCCATTATAACTTTTACTGCTGTAATTTGGACCTTTATCTTTGCATCTCACAATTACATGCTATACAGGCTTTAGCTACTACTCTGATAAAAACAGCATGCCTGCAGATTTACTCTAACCTCAGTAAGACATTTTCCGAAATGATGTGTGTGAGAAAACAGTGACCCTGGAATACTGTCTTCATCTTTTATATGTGTATAGTACTAATAGATACAAATTACTATTGATTAACGTGTCAAAATTAATCACAGAACAAATCAAAGGAGTTGAGAATTAAGAACCTTAGAGATCATCATATAACAGTGAGAAATTTGTATGCCTAATGCATAAATTGGACATAACTTTATATTCCAAACTAATGTTCACCACAAGTTTGCAAACATGACTGAATAAAATAATTCCTCCAAATGGATATCGCTCAAAACAGGCTGGGGTAAGGAAGACAGTGTCTATATTACAGAACCACACATACTCTTTGAGACCAATGGAACAAAGGTTTATTTGGTCTGGAACTGAAACTTTCTGTAGAGCACAATATAATTCAACCTATCTGTGTAGCTCATTTGAACAACTGAAACACAAGGAGCACAGAATAAGAAAGAGGTCCTTTAATCCTGTGCAGATTATTGTAATGCCTGGATACATCCTAGAGTGTATTAAGCAGATAATCAAAAAGTATTGGCAGGGCAGGCTATGGTGGCTCAGCAGGCAGAGTTCTTGCCTGCCATGCCAGAGTCCCGGGTTTAATTCCCGGTGCCTGACCATTTAAAAAAAAATGTAAAAAGTATTGGCAAAATCCCCTGAGGGAGGGGAGAAAAAATATGGAACTATTAAACCTTACCATGAGGGCATCCCCTGATACTGTGTCAAACTTTAGGGACACCCAAATCAATAGGCCATACCCTTAATCATGAGGCTTTTTCTTGCGAAACTTATGTAGATAGTAGATAAGCTTAGACTACCTATAGACATGCCTATACACTTCTGGAGGACCTCTTTTTTTGCTCAGATGTGGCCTCAGTCTCTCTAAGCCCAACTCTGCAAGTGAAATCACTGTCCTCCCCACTATGTGGGACATGACATCCAGGGGTGAAAATCTCCCTGGTGATGTGGGAGATGAATCCAGACCTGGCACCGTGGGATCAACAATTCCATCTTGACCAAAAGGGGGAAAAGAAGAGCAATTAATAAAGTATCAGTGGCAGAGAGAGTTCAAATAGTTGAGAGGCTACTCTGGAGGTTGCTCTACGCAAGCTTTAGGTAGACCTTGCTACCTATCATAATCTGCCAACCCCCAACCAGGACCATTCCAGCCAATCCTAAAGAACACCCAGGGCAATATATAAGATAACACAAGGGTTCCAAGCACTAGAGTAACCTCCAGAAACCTACAACCTCCAGATGGATCCCTGGTCCAGATAAGTCCTGAAACCTAGACCAGCCTCTCCAGAACATCAGATAGTTTCATCTCCCTACCCCATATTAGTGACAGACCCTTCCAATATGAAAAATATAGAATTGCCATAGCCCAAACACTCCTAAAGAGAGGGATGGAAAGATCAAAGGTGAGGGTGGAGTTATATAGAGAGATAGGATTTAACAAATGAATATGAATGCTCAATCATTACATTGATCTCTCTTTTAGTCTCTAGAATTTTAGAGCAGCTAGAAGTACTAAAATTGTGGAATTGTAACCCATGTCAAACTCTGAAATATGTTCTATAACTAATTGTGGTGCTGTGCTTTGAAATTTATAGCTTTTTTGTATATATGTTATTTTTCACAAAAAAAGAAGGAAAAAAGTCAATTGTGATGATAAAAAAATATTTAAGCCCTCTAGCCTCCTATATTCTGGAGCAGCTAGAAGGAAAAATATGAGAGGATTGTATGGTAGCCCATGACAAACTCTGGGATCTGTCTTGTAATTACTTGTTGAAGAGTGCTTTGAAAACTATTGCCTTTTTATTTCTTTGCTTTATATATATGTTATACTATACAGCAAAAAAATGTTTTAAAAAAATGCTCTGGTTAGGCAATGAGAAATCAAGCTGGAGACCTTTTGGTGATCACAGCAATTTAAGGATATCATCCTGAGCAAAATGTCCCACCGAAAGGGCTGCTATGGCTCTCTTTTACTATCTGGAACTGTCTCAATAAAGACAGAAACAGTCTCCCTGATCAAAATGGCAGTGAGAAGCTTCAGGGCTCTATCTCCCCTCAGAACCTTTGAACAACCTGCAAGAACTGGCAGAAACATCTTTCTTAAGGCTCCAGAGAAAAGCTAAAAAACTGCAATAACACAGCAAATGCTGAATAAAGAAAAAGGCTACTTAAAAGCAAGAGGGGGGTGCAAGGGTAGTTCAGTGGTAGAATTCTGGCCTGCCATGTGGGAGACGGGAGTTAGATTCCCAGCACGTGCACTTACCAAAACAAAACAAACAAGCAAAGAAAGAAAGAAAACACACAAACAAAAATTCAAGAAACGGTGCTGCCATAACTGGATACTCACATGAGAAAAGAATGAAATGTGACCCCTGCCATACAGGATACAAAAGAAAAAAAGAAAGAAAGAAAGCAACAGGATCTCCTGGCACCCTGGCTGACCTCTCCCCCATGCTCTCTCACCTGCCTGGTTCATGCTCCCAGTGCAGATCCTTGGTACCAGTTCTAGAGGGGGCAGAGGAACCTCCGTGCACATACTGGGAACACATATGTCTAACCAATGGCGGCCTGAAGGACTCACTGTCCCAGAACTTGCCCTGTGTGTTCTGAGCTCACAGAACTCCCTTACAGCAAAGGACTACTGACTGTAGGATATACAATGCAGTGGACAGGACTATAAGGAAACTGTTTCCAAGGGAAGAGAAGACCTTTGTATCTGTGTAAACAAGATACATGCATAGAAAGGATCAGGGAGACACCTACACTTTGGCCTAGAGATAAGTTTTGGAGACAAGTTCTGGAGGAGAACACTTGCATAAGTCAATCTGCAAAGACTGGGAAAAGTGTTTTCTTTGTTTCCTTCTTGTCTTTTTTTTTTGTTTGTTCTTGTTGATAGCTTCTTGCATTCAAGGAAAGCTCTTGGACACAAGCTTAAGAAGCAGATACTTTAGAGTAAACATTCCATTGATAACACAGTAAAATATAAATATGTCCAGTTTCCAACAAAATATGACAAAACATACAAAACCAGGAAGTGATGGCCAAGGAAAAGGAGATTAAAGCAGTAGAAAGCATTCACGAGGAGGACAGGACAAGAGACATTTCAGACAAAGACTTTTAAAAAATGATTCTAAATATGCACAAAGAGCTAAAGGAAAACAGAGACAAATAATGAAAGGAAATCAGTAAAATGACAGATGAGCACAAACAGAAATCAATAGACATATGAAAATAATGAAAAGGAACCAAGCAGATCCAAAGACCATAGTAACAGAAATTAAAAATACCCTAGAGGGATTCAACACAGATTGGATCTAGCATAAGAAAAAAATCAGTGAACTTGAAGATAAGACAATTAAAATAACCCAGTCTGACAAGCAGAAAAAAAAAATGGAGAAAAGTAAACCTGAGGCACCTGTATGACACCATCAAGAATATCAATATATACACTGTGGGAGTCCAGAAGGAAGAGAAAGGGACAGAGAGAACATTCAAAGAAGTAACAGTTGAAAACTTCCAAAATTTACAAAAGACATGGATATACACATCGAGGATGTTCAACAAATTCCAAAGAGGATAAGACCCACACTGTGTCATATTATATTTAAACAGGTGAATACCAAAGATTAACAGGGAATTCTGAAAGTCAGAAGTGAGAAGCAACATGTCACACACAAGGAAGTCTGAGTAAGATTAAGTGCCAGTTTCTCAGCAGAAACCACGGAGGCAAGAAGGCAGTGGGGAGGACATATTTAAAGTGCTGAAAACAAAACTCCCCCCCGCTAACCAAGAATTCTATATCTGTCAAAACTGCTTTTCAAAAATGATGGAGGGACTAAGACATTCCCAGATAAACAAAAACAGAGGGACTGTGTCACCACTAGATGGACACTAAAAGAAAAAATAAGGGGACAGGGCAAGAGGGTAGCACAATGAGGTGTGGAATTTAGTTTCTCCTCCAGAGAAGCTAGTAAATAGCAGGAACTGTATGGAACGACAGCTGGGAGGACATAAGAAACCAGACACACATCATGCACAAGTCTGGAACAGGTGGAACAGCTGAGATTCCACAAAGACTGGTAGGTCTTCTAAGCTGTGGGGGCTAGCGCACATCCCCCATGGGCATGGCAGGCTGGTTCCCTGAGGGGAAAGGAAACAGACCTTACTCGTAGCATGGGCATAGCTCAACCAAGTTCCAATTGTGGAATTAATTAACCAATTCTCACTGCTGAAAACAGGCTATGATCACAAGTAAATCTGAAGTAAGCACTAAAGAAACCAGGAGTTTCAGCTCAGGCAGAGAGGGGGCAGGGATGATAGGAAAAACAACAACAAACAACCAGAGGTTTTATTGAGTTGGACAGCACAAAATACTGGAAGAGGTCTGGACCCTAAGAAAAGCGGGCACATAGAGCCTGGGGATATATAGAACCACATACCAATTCAAGCTTTTGACTGGCAAACCCAGAAAGTGGGGTCCAACTCTGAAAAGGATTTTATTTTTTAAGCTTCTAACAGCTCATTAGATACATCTGCAAGCACTCTCAGGCTCCATCAAGCAATGCCCCAGGCAAGGGTAGAACTAAGGAATGTCTGAGAGACAAAGTAATTAGTCAGGTGAAAAGGGTTAATTCCCTAAAGGGCATATCCTCTTCAAGAAAAGAGGGGTGCAGCCCAGCTCAACTGGAGGCCTTCCTTCAGTGAATTTAAACCCCAGGCCTGGAAAACAGAAGGAACAAAACCCACCTACTACCTCAACCTTTGTCTCAACTATACCATGAGCAGGGAGAGGCTGATGAAATCAAAGGAATTGCATCACCTTACACCAGGTTTAAGTGGGGAGCTGTGGGCTGAGCAAGACAGAAAAAGCACCGAGTCTAGAAGCATCACAGGAAAGTCTGACAACCTGCTTGGTCTCACCATCAGGAGAAACTGATGCTGGCTACTCTTTCCTCCTGAGACACAGGCCTATCAGGTCTGGGAAAATCTCACTGGGGTCTATAATATCTGTGGAGACCTTCCTCAAAAAAAGAGGTTCCATCTCTTCCTTGACAGCGTGGGGCTCACGTGGGTGTGTATTAGCAGCCCTGGCAGAAGTGACCCTGGCTTGTGGACAGTGCTTGGCCTCTCTTCAGGCTGCACATGCAGTGTTCTCAGCATGGACAGACTAGTTGGAATATTCTGTTAAAGTCGTGGGACATGAAAAAAAAAAAGGCTCCATATAGGTAGGGCAACAAACAGAAAAACAAGAACTGAAAAATTCTGATCAGTTAACCAGAACCTATGCTAGAGGTCTAGAATAAGTTGAAATAAAGGTGAAAGAATAATTAGAGAATAAAGCTATCTAGCAAGAAAACCCTAGGTAAAAGATAGAAAACAAACCTCCAGAATTAACTAATTAAGGAAATCAAATGCCATAATGCCAGCAAAACAAAAACAAACAAAAACAAAAAAAACACAGAGTCATACTAAGAAAATAAAAGATGTGGCCAAGTCAAAAGAACAAAGTCACACTTCAAATGAGATACAGGACTTGAAACAACTACTTCAGGATGTTCAAACAGACATGGAAAATCTCATCAAAAAATCAAATCATTGAGTTGAGGGAGGATATAAAGAAGACACTGAACAATCATAAAGAAGAACTCAAAGTCTGAAAAAACAAATCGTAGAATTTATGGGAATGAAAGGCACAACAGAAGAGATGAAAAAACTATGGAAACCTACAAATAGATTTGAAGAGGTAGAAGGATTAGTGAATTACAGGACACAACATCTCAAATCCGACACAGAAAGAAAATATAGAGAAAAGAATGGAAAAATATAAGCAGGGTCTCAGGAAATTGAATGATAACATGAAGCACATGAGTATACATGTTAAGGGTATCCCAGAAGAAGAGATGGGAAGGGCAGAAAGACTAATGGAGGAAATAATCACTGAAAATTTCTCATCTCTTATGAAAGACATACAATTACAAAGGAGTGCAGCATACCCTAAAGAAAACAGATCCAATTAGAGCTACTCCAAGACACTTACTAATAAGTTTGTCCATTTGTCTAATGTCAAAGACAGAAAGAATTTTGAAAGCAGCAAGAGAAAAGCAGTCCATCATATCCAAGGGAAGCTTGATAAGATTATATGAGGATTTCTCAGCAGAAACCATGGAGGTGAGACGGCAGTGGTATGATATATTTAAAATACTGAAAGAGAAAAACTGCCAACCAAGAATTCTATACCCAGCAAAACTGTCCTTCGAAAACAATGGGGGGATTAAAACATTTTCAGAGAAACAGTCACTGAGAGAGTCTGTGACAAAGAGACTGGCTGCACAAGAAATATTAAAGGGAGCACTACAGGCAGATAGGAAGAGATAGGAAAGAGAGGTCTCCAGAAGAGTGTAAAAATGAAGAAAATCAGTAAAAGTAAAAAGAGATATGACATAAGATCCAAAAGACAAAATGGCAGAAGAAAGTACTGCCTATACAGTAATAACATTAAATGTTAACGGATTAAACTCCTCAATCAAAAGACATAAACTGGCAAAATGGATTAAAAAACACAACCAGTCTATACGCTGTCTACAGGAGACTCACTTTAGACCAAAGGACAAAAATAGGTTGAAATTGAAAGGTTAAGAAAACATATTTCATGCAAATAACAACCAGAAAAGAGCAGGGGTAGCTATACTAAGAATCAATAAATTAGACTTCAAATGCAAAACAATTAAAAGAGACAACAAAGAATACTATGTATTAATAAAAGGAACATTCAACAAGAAGCTATAACAATCATAAATATTTATGCACCAAGCCACAGTGCTCCAAAATACACATGGAAAAGACTGGCAACACTGAAGAGAGAAGTAGACACTTCTACCATAATAGCTGTAGACTTCAATTCTCTGCTCTCATCAATGGATAGAACATTCAGATAGAGGATCAATAAGGAAACAGAGATTTTGAATAATACGATAAATGAAAGAGATTTAACAGACATTTATAGATCATTACACACCACAACAGTAGGATACACATTTTTCTCAAGTGCTCATGGATCGTTCTCAAAGATAGACCATATGCTGGGTCACAAAGCCAGTCTCAATAAATTTAAAATAACTGAAATTATACAAAACACTTTATCAGATCATAATGATATGAAGGTGGAAACCAATAACACGTAAAGGGTTGAGAAATTCACAAATACATGGAGGCTAAATAACAGACCCTTAGTAAGTGGATCAAGGAAGAAATTATAAGAGAAATCATTAAATATCTCAAGGCAAATGAAAATGACAACACAAACATATCAAAATTTATGGGATATAGGAAAGGTGGTGCTGAGAGGGAAATTTACTGCATTAAATGCCTATATTAAAAAAGAAAAGCAAAAATTGAGGAATTAAATGTTCACTTGGAAGAACTAGAGAAAGAACAGCAAACCAACCCAAAAGAAACAAAAGGAAAGAAATAACGAAGATCAGAGCAGAAATAAATGAAACTAAGAATATGATAACAATAGAGAAATTCAACAAAACCAGAAGTTGGTTTTTTGAGAAAATCAATAAAATCAATTGACCCTTAGTTTGAGGCTGGAAAAAAAGAGAGAGAAAGCGGATTCAAATAAATAAAATCATTAAATTGAAGTGGAACATAAGCACTGACCCCACAGAAATAAAGCAGGCAATGAGAGAATACCATGAGCAACTACATGCTAATAAACTAAACAACTTCAAATAAATGGACAACTTTCGAGAAAGGTATGAGCAACAACCATTGACTCAAGAAGAAACAGAAGATCCCAATAAACCAATCACAAGGAAAGAGATTGAATCAATCATCAAGAAGTTCCCAAAAAAGAAAAGCCCAGGACCAGACGGTTTCGCATGTGAATTCTACCAACCATCCAAGAAAGAATTAGTACAAATCTTGCCTAAACTTTAAAAAAAAACTGAAGAGAAGGGAAAGCTATCTAAATCATTCTCAGAAGCTAATATCACCTTAACACTAAAGCCAGACAAAGATATTAAAAGTAAAGAAAATTACAGACCAACCTTATACAGATGCAAAAATCCTCAACAAAATAGTGTAAATCAAATCCAGCAGCACATTCAAAAAGAATTATACATCATGACCAAATGGGATTTATTCCATGGATGCAAGGCTGGTTCAATACAAGAAAATCAAATAATGTAATACACCAATAAGTCAAAGCAGAAAAACCACATGATCATCTGGATTGATGCAGAAAACGCATTTGACAAAATTCAGCAGTCTTTCTTGAAGAATTCAACACTACAAAGTGTAGGAATAGGAGGGAACTTCCTCAACATGATAAAGGGAATTTATGAAAAACCCACAGCTAATATCATACTCAATGGGGAAAGACTGAAAGCTTACCCTCTAAAATCTGGAACAAGACAAGGATGCCCACTGTTACTATGTTATTCAATATTGTGCTGGAAGTTCTAGCCAGAGCAATTAGGCAAGAAAAAGAAATAAAAGGATCCAAATTGGAAAGAAAGGAGTAAAACTCTCACTGCTTGCAGATGCTATGATACTACATGTCAAAAATCCCCAAAAAACTAACAGCAACGCTACTAAAGCTAATAAATGAATTCAGCAAAGTGGCAGGGTATAAGATCAACACCCAAAAATCAGTCATGTTTCTATACTAGTGTAGTGATGAGCAATGTGAGGAGAAACACAAGAAAAAAATTCCATTTACAATAGCAACCAAAATAATAACATATTTAGGAACAAATTTAACTAAGGATAAAAAAAAAATAATGAAATTTATTTGGAAGGGCAGTGTGCTCCAAATAGCTAAAACTATCTTGAGAAAGTAAAATGAAGTGGGAGGTCGCACACTACCTGACTTTAAAGTGTCTTACAAAGCTACAGTGGTCAAAACAGCATGGTACTGGCATAAAGATAGATATATTGAGCAATGGAATAGAATGGAGCATTCAGAAATAGACCCTTTCATCTATGGACAATTATCTTTGATAAGGTGGTCAAGCCAACCCACCTGAGATAGAGCTAACTCTTCAGTAAATGATGTTTGGAAGACAGGATATCCATATGCAAAAGAATGAAAGAGGATCCATATCTCACACCCTATACAAAAATTAACTCAAAATGGATCAAAGACCTAAACATTGGAGCTAAGATTATAAAACTTTTAGAAGAAAATACAGGAAATATCTTATAACTCTTGTAACAGGAGGTGGTTTCCTAGATCTTACACTCAAAGCACAAGCAATGAAAAAAAGAAATGGATAAATGGGATCTTCTCAAAATTAAACACTTTTGTGCATCAAAGAACTTTGTCAGGAAAGTAAAAAGGCAGCCTATGCAATGGGAGACAATATTTGGAAACCAAATATTGGATAAATGTTTAGTATCCAGGATATATAAAGAGACTCTACAACTCAACAACAAAAAGACAAACAACCCAATTAAAAATGGGCAAAAGACGTGAACAGACTCTTTTCAGAAGAGGGAATAAAAAATAGCCAAAAGGCACAAGAAAAGATGCTTAACTTCACTGGCTATTAGGGAAATGCAAACCAAAACCACAATGAGATATTATCTCACACCCACTAGAATGGTCATTATCAAGAAAAAACAGAAAACAAGTGCTGAAGAGGAAATGGATAAAGAGGCACACTTATCCACTGCTGGTGGGAATATAAGATGTTGCAACTGTTCTGGAAGGCAGTTTGGTGGTTCCTCAGGAAGTTAAGTATAGAATTGCCATATGATTCAGCAATCCCATTACTAGGTTTATGTTCAGAGGACCAGAGGACAAGGACAAACACAGACATTTGCTCACCAATTTTATAGCAGCATTATTTACGAATGCCAAGAGATGGGAACGGCCCAAATGTCTACCAACAGATTAGTGGCTAAACAGGCTGATGCATATACATACAATGGACTATTACACAGTTGTAAGACAGAATAAAGTCATGAGGCATGTAATAACTTGGATGAACCTTGAGGACATTATGCTGAGTGAAATCAGCTAGAAACGAAAGGACAAATACTGTATGGTCTCACTGAACTAACATTATGAGTGAACTCACAGAGTTAAAGTTAAGAATACAGGTTATCAGGATAGAAAGAGATTGTGCCTTTGGTGCTGATGGAAAACAGAATGTGCAACAGGACTGATTTTAAGAATTCAGAAATGCATAGCACAGTATTATCTGATGGTAGCACAAAAATACAAGTACATGAATGAAGCTGACTGTGAGTATGGTTGAGGGAGAAAGGCTGGGGGCATATATGAAACCAGAAGGAAAGATAAAGGATAAAGACTAAGATGGTATAACAGTAATGCCTAGAGTGGACAATAAATGTTACAAATATAAAAACATGTTTGCATGAGGGAGAATAAATGAATGTCAACATTGCAGGGTGTTGAAAATGGGATGATATTTAGGAAAAAGTAGAATCAATGCAAGCTAGGGTCTGTAGTTAACAATAACATTTTAATATGTAACAAAGGCATTATGCCAAGACAAAATGTTAACAAGTGGGGTTATGGGAGAGGGTTATGGATTCTTTGTAGAAGAAAACAAAATGTTTTCGGATAGATTATGGTGGCAAAGGCATGCCTATTTCCTTAGGTTGGACTGTATGATGAATGAATAAAACTGTTTAAAAATGAACCCAGAGAGGGCCCAACCTCTCCAGAACACCTTCCTACCCAAGTAGTTAAGAGCCCCTTTCAGCATGGGGAAGGTAGAATGGGCCTAGCCCAAACACCCTAAGTGGGAGAAGGATCAAAAGTGATGGTGGAGTTATACGGAGAACGTAAGGTTCAACAACCTTATGATTGCTGAATCATTAAGTTGATGTAGTTTTTTTTTTTTTTTTTTGGTCTCCAGCATCTTGGAGCAACTAGAAGTGAATACCTGGAATTATGGAATTGTGACATATGCCAAGCTCTAGGGAATGTTCTATAACTAACTGTGCTGTGTTTTAAAATTTATTGCTTTTTTAATGTGTGTTATTTCTCACAAAAAAGAAAAAGGAAAGTCAATTGTGATGATAAAATAAACATATAGTCTTTCTAGCAGCCATATTCTGGAGAAGCTGGAAGGAAAAATCTGAGATGATGGTATGGTAGCCCAAGACAGACTCTGGGATCTGTCCTAAAACTACTTGTTGAAGCGTGTTTTCAAAATTACTGCTTTTTTCTTTCTTTGTTATATATATATGTTATACTGTACAATAAAAAAAAAAGGAAAAAAGTGAACAGAGAGAACCAGTGCTATAGAAAATGTAGAGAAAGAGATGTACCTATTCACTGTTGGTAGGGAAACTGAAAGGTGCAGCCCCTCTGGAGAGCAGTGTTCCACAGGAGGCTAGGGGTGGGGTTCCCATATAATCCTACAACCCCGTTTCTCAGTATATAACTGGAGGAACTGAAGTGGGGACATGAATGGACACTCGCACTCTGGTGTTTATGGCAGCAGTGTTTGCAATCTGCAATGGACAGAGGTGGCCTAAGGGTACACTAGCTGAGGGACAGAAGGGGGAACTGTAGTGTATACATGCAGCCTGAGTGACTGCAGGAAGAACTGAAATTGTGAGGCATGCAACTAGGTGAATGAACCTTAAGGACAGTGTGTTGAATGAAATGGTAGAAACAAAAACACACATATTATCATGCCTTACTCATATGGACTAACTGTAATATACAAACTTGGAGAATTGAAATTGACAGCATGGGTTATTCGGTTGGGGGCCCTTTGTAAAGGGTCCTAGAATGTAAGCTCTTACAGCAGTCATATATATTCAGGAGCTGTAACTGTTATTTCTAAATTCTGAGTTACTGAGCTATTTGTATATAACCTGATCATTCCCAGAAACTTTGGGTACTTATGTGATATCTGAGACTTTGAGTTAGAGCTCTGAAACTATGAAAGTCAACATTACCCCATAGAGCAACTTTTTTAAGTTAAAGAAATGATCAGACTTCTACTAGAGATATGAATGAAGCTGAGATGGATAGGACTAAGGTAAATCAGAATATAGGGTAAAGGATGATATTGTCCATATTCTAAAACTTCAAATTCTGTGTGAGACCAAAGGGAAAGATGTTTATTTGGTGCAAAATTTATATTTTGGGTAGTGCATTAACTGATTTAACTTGTATGGTCAGTTTATTTGAAAATCACAATTACATGGAATATTGAATAGAGGGTAAGATCTTGTTGTACAGGTTAGTGCGATGTCCTGATATATCCCAGAGTAATTTGGGCAGAGAATAAAAAAGTATTTGCAAAATCCCCTTGGATGACTTCGGAAACAGAAAGGAAATATTAAACTTCCCCATCTGGGCAATTCCTGATATTCTTGCAAGCAATGGGGACAACCAATTTAATAGGCTAAGCCCTTTAGCTTATGGGTTAGCCTAAGCCAAACTAAATAGGAGTTGGCCCCTATTCCTGCAAAGGATAAGCTAAGCATACTGATAATTATGCCTAATAGTCACCTCCAGAGAATCTCTTTTGAAACTCAGATGTGGCCTCTCTCTCTCTCTAAGCCAACTGGGATGGTGAACTCACTGCCCTATCCCTTCCACATGGGACAAGACTCCCAGGGGTACAAATCTCCCTGGAAATGTGGGACAGAAATCCTGGGATAAGTCAGGACCTGGTATCAAGAGATTGAGAAAGACTTCTTGATCAAAATGGGAAAAAGAGAAGTAAGACAAAATAAAGTTTCAGTGGCTGAGGGATTTCAAACAGAGTTGAAAGGTTTTCCTAGAGATTATTCTAATGCATTATATAGATATTCTTTTTAGTACCTGAATTGTGTTCCAGTGGCCTTGATTTTCCAAGACAATTGAATAATGATATAGCTTTTACAATGTGACTGTTTGATTGTTAAAACCATGTCTGTCTGATGTTCCTTTTATCCAGGATATGGACAGATGAGTAAAAAAAATAAGGATAAAAAATAAATAAATAATGGGGGGGGGGTAGAAAAAATGAGTAATTGAAATACTAGTTTGTATTGACAGAATGAGAGAGGGGGTAAGGGGCACGGAAAGTATGAAGATTTTTTTTCTTTTTATTTCTTTTTCTGGAGTGATACAAATGTTCTAAAAATAATCATGGTGAGGAACACACAACTATGATGATATTATGAGCCACTGACTGTATACTATGTATGGACTGTAAGTATGTGAAGATTTCTCAGTAAATATATTAAAAAATATATATACTAAAGGGAATTCTTCAAGTTGAAAGGAAAGGATACTACTACATATTGACTGAAACCACATGAAGAAATAAAGGTCTCAGGTAAAGACAATGACATGGGTAAATTCAAAGACCAATGCTATCGTATTTTTGATTTGTAACTCCACTTTTTACTTCCTAAAAGATCTAAAAAGCAAATTCATAAAATGTAATGATAAATCAACTTACGGTATCAGGTGTGCCTATGAGTCACCTCCAGAGGACCTCTTTTGTTGCTCAGATGTGGCCTCACTCTCTCTAAGCCCAACTCTGCAAGTGAAATCATTGCCTTCCCCTCTCTGCTTTGGGACTAATAAAGTCTAAATATGTAATTTACAGTAGAAACTGTAAATTTATTTGAATCTCTCTCTCTCTCTTTTTTCCAGCCTCAAACTAAGGGTCAAATATTGCTTTTTTGTATATATGTTTCATAATAAAAAAAGTAATGATAAATCAATGCTTTGGGACTAATAAAGTCTAAATATGTAATTTACAGCAGAAACTACATAAATGTAGGGGGACAGAAGGATATAGGAACATAGTATGAGTATTAAGTTGGTATCAAAACAAACAAGACTGTTACAGACTGAGGATGTCAAATTTAAGCCCCATGGTAACCACGAAGAAAATTCCAGAGAATATGCAAATACACAGAGACAGAAAGTAGAGTACCAGGGGTAGGGGGCCAAGAGCAATAGAGAATTAATGCAAACTGAGCACAGGGTTTCTGTTTGAGCTGAAAGGAAAGTTTTCATAATGGATGGTGGTGAGGGTACTGCAACATTGCGAACAAAATTAATTTCACTGACTGGTACGCTTGGGAAGGGTTGGCAAGGGAAGATTTATGTTGTTTATATGTTTCTACAATTTTAAAAAAAGGGAAGAAAAACTAAAGAGATAATTAAATGCAATACATGATACTGGATGGGTTCTAAGAATGCAGGAGAAAAGGTTCAAAAGAACATTATTGGGACACAAGAAAAAAAATGGAATACAGAATGTAAGCTTTGTATCAATATGAAATATGTGGAACTTGATAACTCTACCTCAGGTAGGTTAAATAAGTGAATATCCTTGTTCAGAGGAAATGCACATGGAAGTCTTACGTGGTCAAGGATAGCAGCCTGCTATCAAATATTAGAAAACAGATAGATAGACAGACAGACAGACAGGGAGGGAGGGAGGCAGGCAGGCAAGCAGGCAAAGGTGGCAAAATTTAAAACTGGTGGATCTGGGTATCTGGTGACTGGAGATATGTTTTGAGTTATCCATATGGGGTTTGTATTATTTTTTGCAACTGTCCTGCAAGTTTGAAATTATTTCAAACTAAAATGTAAAAAAAAGACAGCACACTTACGGTTTTGGAATTGGGTTTCAAACTGTGAGGAAGTCTATTGATTTCATTTGAAAATTACTATTAAGTAGCATTCCAGGCATACAAAAAGTACAGAGGATAACATAATGAACACCCTTTTTCACACCCTTACGCCTAGAGACAAGAGTGGCCACCAACACCCACACATCCCAACTCCAGTTCTATCCCTTAAGAAATCCACTGTCTAAAGGGATTTCTCAAGTTTCTATGAAAGGATAGTAATAGAATATCAGTAGTGGATTCACTGCGATTATTTATATGTGGAATTCATTATGCCCATTTAGTCTGTTTTCTGAGGAATAATTAATAGCAGTAACAAAATCCAGATTTGACCAGTCTGTTTTCAGATATAAAATATCACTAGTGTGTTAAAGCAGACCACTGGAAACATAATAGTTTTTATTTACTGGTGAGTGAAAGAAAATGAAGCCTAGGTATTTTTATTCCTTCTATTTCAGAACACGAGTAGAAGCAATGAGAATAACAACATTAGCAGTTTTAATAGCTCTTCTAAGGATTATAGAGGCTGGTCTCAGAATGACAGATTAAAGTCAGATTTAGACTAGAAGAGTCCCCTAAGGGAGACAGCTGACATGTTTATTGCTCTCTCCCCACAAACAGAATCAAACCTGCCGACACTTTACACCAAGAAAGTTTAGCAGCTGATAAAAAGGTGACAGACATTTAGTGTCCTAGAGAGTCATGGAGGAATGGACTCTAAATGCAGGAAGAGTACCTCAACATACACTACAAATGGCTTGTTTGGGGGAAAAGGTGACCACACTAAAAATATTACCAAAGAAAAAAGAAAATGGATTTAGCAATATTTAGGAAATCTACAGGTCAAGCCCAGAAAGTCTTTTATCTATTTTTTTTTTTTTTTTTGCATGGGCAGGCACTGAGAATCGAACCCAGGTCTCGGGTATGGCAGGCGAGAACTCTGCTGAGCTACGGTGGCCTGCCCCATAGCTTTTATCTTTAAGAAAAAAAAAAAGTTTAAGTTATCCTTCTTTTGACCCAACTCCCCCAGCAAGGGCTTAGATTATTAGTTACTGCACTATGTTCCACTTATGTCCTGCAAGCAGAGTCCCTGAGTTGAGCAGGGCCAGTAAAACAACAGCAGAGATAGCAAGGTAAGATCTCAGGATTAGGAGTGTGTTTCTAAGAGGTATGCAGAATCAATCAAATGCAATGTTTTAATGTTTTTATTACATTAAATTATTTAACATTAATTATTTAACACTGATACTGATCAAAAACGGGGCTGGGAGTAGAGGGGGATGTTCTCTGCCTGATGTGCTTAAACGACCAGTTCTTGAGACACCAGGGTTTCAAAGAGGGAAAAAGTTTATTGCTAAGTGTGAAGCGGGAAATCAGAAGGCCCAAAAATTTGTCTCCCTGAACAGCAGTAACTGATAGTTTTTTAATATCAAAAGACAGGCAGGTTTTAGGATAAAGAGTACAATGGCTAGAGATGACAAAGTTGGAGATGGTCTAATTATTGAGTATGTGCAGACTGATCACAAGCTTAGTCACAGAATGTATGTAAGAAAATGGTGGTCTTAATCTCATGATGACCATGACTTTAGTATTAGAGCAAGGTATAGGCCTCTTATAGGTTCAAAATGAAGTTACTGCTCAAGTCAGGTGGGCCCATTTTGATAAGACCCAGCTTAGTCTGGTAAGATGGTTTAGGAACCGGGGTGGGTTCATTCTGGGCTGACACTAGGCCCTTCACGAATAAATATTAAGGACTGTCTCTTGTGATCACAAGACTCCAAAGTTACAAAACAGGATAAGAGGATACAAGTGGGGCCAGTCACAAGGTTTTTACACTTAAAAAATAAAGGTCATATAGTTATACAATCATTATCAAAGACTGCGGCAGCTGGAGTTACAGTTTAGAAATTTCAGGTACTTCCTTTTAGCTATTCTAATACATTAGAAAGTAGAAGAGCAACCATATATTGACTCAGTAATCATATTCATTATTTCTTAATTTCTCAGTTACAACATGGTGATTCCAAAGAAATCCAAAGATTTTTAAAATTTCAGGCAATATGTAAATTATCATAAGTGACAGCTAAAGACTACACTATATGATTGAGAGACAAAAAGGTACAGATGGCCAAAAATTACTGCAATGGAGATTTCAGTTTAAAGGCATAAGGTGGTTTAGATAATTACAAATGGAACTAGTTCAAGCACTAAGGGCCACAAGGCAGAAATTCTCAACAGAAACACTGCTAAGGGAACTCAATAACTTTTGGGGAAAAAGAGGAGCAAGCAGGTTCAGTGGGCACACTGACTGAAAGTGTGCTTACTAATCACCAAGTCACACCTACTCAAGTTCACTTTCGTCAGGACTGTATTTACAATCCTTATTGCTTTTCCTTACCTAACTATATCACTGAGAGTAATTTCAGGGATGAATTTTTGAAGGTGCTTCACTGTTGCACTGAGAAAACAGGCTTTATACATTTCATTAACCCCATAGGAGAAATTCTGGAACACCAGTTTAACCAAGCCACTGAAAAAAAAGAAAAAAAAAATCTTTATGAGAGAAAAGAATTATCACTACAAAACACCTTCACTTTTAGGTATTTTTTTCTTGTGGCAATACAGAAACGTAGGCAAAGTGAGAAACACTACTTATAAAAAGAAAATAAACCTCTGGCCAAAACAGAAAAAAATCTCTTCAAGTCAAGAGATGAATATCACCTTCCAAACTCAAATTTCAAAATATTCCCAAGGAGTGTTTGTTTCAGAATGTGATTCTCTAAAACTGCCAACATTAAGGCTTTGTAATGCAAATGTTAATGCCAAAAGGCACTTACAGATCTTTAAATCAGAGCTTTAAACAAATGAAGACCTTCACCTTATTTTTCTTTTGTAAAAAGTGGTCAAATAACTTAGTAGTGATTCTCAAACAAGAATGTGCAGAGTCTATGTATATATGCCTGTATGTATGTATTTATTTGTGTATTTTAACAAGAACACACGTTGGAATGCTCCCTCCTAGACCTTCTGTTTCAGAATCTTTGGAGAGTGAAGCCCACATATAGCTTAAAAAGTTTTCTAGTGATTTTGATGTGAAAGCCTCAGGAGAGAAATAGGACCAAACAAAATACCTCACTAAGTTATTTCTCACATGTCAAAACAAAAGTATTTTTAATTTCACACAAAACAAAACAACTTTGATCATCTGTAACTTCTGCAGTGGCTCACAAAATTATGATGACTAGTTTGAAATGATCTTATCAAAGTAAGCAACCTACTTTTGAGAAAAACTTTTTTTCAAACTCAACTAGGTGGTTAGCAATGTAAGATGTGGATTGTCAGATGTGAGATCAGCTCTTGTTCTTTCTAACCAAGATATCATCTTTGGCTCATCAAGATTTTTTTGAAGTAGTAAAACAGTATGTTTATTCAACAAAGCTCTTAATTTACATTAATGAAGAAATCATTTATTAATCACAAATATGAGGACTTATACAATAAATATATTATCAAGAAAAAGTTCTCCATATTAAAAATATAAGCAGGTAAAATCATTTTAAGTTGTTACCTATTGATAATTATATCCATAACATCTGTGGCGTTGAAGTCAAAGGGTTTGTAACCCTCCCGTTTAAGGGCAAGAATAGCATTAGGCCCTAGCCAAATACTGCCATCCATCCTCGGTGTGAAGTGAACTCCCAGGAAAGGAAATCGGCTATCTGGGACCTAGAGAGTTAACACAGCAAAGAACTATGAGCCCTATTTCTTATTCCATTTTATTACAGATGCAATCAATCATTCAATTGATAACACAAAACACTTTCTTCCCAGGCACTTAATTTGCATTATTTGTGACCTGTATTCAGATATACTTTTCTATTAATACCCTTCAGAAGAAACTTAGAGATGCTACACAAGAAACACTGATGCTACTGACAATACTCACCGTCTTACCTATTCATTTTTCAGGGTTAAAAATGAACTGTTTTACTTAAGATTATTCTCTCCAAAACTAAGGATATATGTGGCTCGCAAGTAAAATTAGAGCTGCCAGAAAAAAAAAACACAAATTCACAGCACAAGTTTTTGCAGTGTAGAATGAACCAGATGAAACTGATGCCTTGGTAAGGCCAAAAACATAAAACATCAAATACAGAATATTGGCAATTTCCCCTAGTTCAATCTTCATTTTCATGTAATTTTTGACAGAAAAACGAACTCATTTAGTGGCTCTATTTTCTACCCATTGAAACTATAAGGTGGCCACATTCCCTTCTCTGTATCTACAGACAATTAACTGAGAAAGAAAGTTGATTATCTGGGACTGCCATAAGGGAAAGTTCTCTTCTAAGTGTTGCCTCCACCAGAGAAGAAGAATTAGATTCCTTCTTGGTAGCACTTCCCATAGTGCACTAATGCTTTCTGAAAACATGCACTTATGGGGAATTAATTACAATTTATGACCATGACATCAAAATTAAAACTTCGGGATTTAACCACAAGAGAAGCAGATGAAATGTTGCATAACTGCCCTTCAAAATCTCTTACATTAGGTCCTTTAATCCTGTATAGATTATTGTAACACCTGGAGTATATTTACCAGATAATCAAAAAGTACTGGCAAAGTCCCCTTAGGGAGGGGAAAAAGAATATGGAACAATTAAACCTTATCATCAGGGAATCCCCTGATACTGTGTCAAACTTTAGGGACACCCAAATCAATAGGACATGCCCTCAATCATGAGGCTTACTCTTGTGAAGCTTATATAGGTAGTAGAGAAGCTTAAACTACCTATAGGCATGCCTAAGAGTTACTTCTGGAGGACCTCTGTTGTTGCTCAGATGTGGCCTCAGTCTAAACCCAACGCTGTAAGTGAAATCATTGCCTTCCCCCACACATGGGATATGACATCCAGGACCGAAAGTCTCCCTGGCAATGTGGGAGATGACCCCCAGGGATGAATCCAGACCTGGCACCGAGGGATCAACAATTACATCCTGACCAAATGGGGGAAAAGAAGAGCAATTAATAAAGTATCAGTGGCAGAGAGAGTTCAAATAGTTGAGAGGCTACTCTGGAGGTTGCTCTACGCAAGCTTCAGGTAGACCTTGCTACCTATCATAACCTGCCAACCCCCAATCAGGACCACTCCAGCCAATCCTAAAGAGCACCTAGGGCAATTTATAAGATTCCACCAGGGTTCCACGCACTAGAGTAACTTTCCAGAAACCTACAACCTCCAGATGGGTTCCGGGTCCAGATAAGTCCTGAAACCTAGCTCAGCCTCTCCAGAACATCAGATAGTTCCATCTTCCTAACCCGTATTAGTGACAGACCCTTCCAATATCAAAATTTAGAATTGCCATAGCCCAAACAACCCCAAAGAGAAGTATGGAAATATCAAAGGTGATGGTGGAATTACACATAGAAGGACTTAACAAATGAATATGAATGCTGAATCATTAAACTGATACCTCTTTTAGTCTCTAGTATTTTAGAGTAGCTAGAAGTAAAAACCTAAAATTGTGAAACTGAACCCATGTCATAGTCTAAAATATGTTCTACAACTAATTGTGGTGCTGTGCTTGGAAATTTGTAGCTTTTTTGTATACGTGTTATTGTTCACAAAAAAAGAAGGAAAAAAGTCGATTGTGATGATAAAGTATTTAAGCCTTCTAGCTTCCTATATTCTGGAGCAGCCAGAAGGAACAATATGAGAGGATTGTATTGCAGCCCATGACAAACTCTGGGATCTATCCTGTAACCACTTCTTGAAGAGTGCTTTGAAAACTACTCCTTTTTTATTTCTTTGCTTTGTATGTTATACTATACAACGAAAAAAAGTTCAAAAACTAAAAAAAAAATAAAAAAAACTCTTCTGACACAGGTGAAAGTTTTCAATTCCTTTATACCCACAATCATCTTCAGAAAAGTGAAGAGGCAGAAATATTATTACCTACCGGATAAATATTCCCTTTTACAAGATAGCATTTTTCTGGCTTCAAGAGCAGGTAATCTCCCCGGAATGGTACAATTCGAGGATCAGGATTGCAGCCACTCAACTCTGAGATACGGTCTGAGTAAAGTCCTGCACATGTCAGGACATACCGACACCGAACCTCCTCTCCCTAGTGCAAAATAAAAGAGAGAGTGGTAGACTAGATCGAACGGAGAAAAACAGATGACAGAAAAGACAATGAAAGGACTTACTTTTTCTTTTAATTCTTTGAAAAATATGAAATTAAGTACAGGTACCAGCAAAATAAGTTACTCAGTATTTAGGTGGAACTGTAAACTTAGGGGAGTGGCACAGAAAAGGATGTCATTTTAAATTGAGTACTTTAAATTGAATTAGACATATAATGGTGACCTAGCAAGGATACTCAACAAGCCATACAAATTATGTGGCTTGTTTGGCTTACTTTACTCAACAAGAAACATGCTTTTAAAATTTCTTCATTAGAAAAGTTGTGGGTTTATAGAACAATCATGCATAAAATACAGGTTTTGCATATACCACCCTGCAACAATACCCTGCATTGGTGTGGAAAAAATGTGTGATAGCATATTTTTACAATTATACAATTAATTAAATGCCACAGTTTAACTGAGGGTTCACTGTTGTGTAGTGTAGTTCCAAGGATTAAAACAATTTTTTTAATCTGTTACTATATATACACTATAACATGTTCCCTTTTAATCATATTCAAATATATTTCAATGCTGTAAATTGCATTCACAATATTGTGCTACCATCACCACCATCCATTACCAAAACATTTCAATTATTCCAAAAGGAACCCTACACATTTTATGCCTTAATTTTCTATTTCCTATCCCCACTCCATTCCCTGGTAACCTATATTCTAGATTCTGATTGAGTTTGCTTATTCTAATTGTTTCAAAACGGCGAGATCATACTGTTTGTCTTTTTGTGTCTGGCTTACTGCACTGAACATGACATCTTCAAGGTTCATCCATGTTGTTGCATATATCAGTACTTCATTTTTACAGCTGAGCAATATTCCTTATGTATATATATCACATTTTATTTATCCATTCATCAAACAGACACATGGACTGCTTCCATCTTTTGCCAACTGTGAATGCTGCTGCTGTGAACATCAGTGTGAAAATATCTGTTCGAGTACTTCCTCTCAATTTTTGAGGGTATGACATATCTAGTAAAGGGACTGCTGGATCAAATGGTTCTTCTATACTTAGTTTTTTGAGGGACCACCAAATATCTTCCACAGTGGCTGCACTGTTTTACATTACTACTAGCAATGAATGAGTATTCCGATTTTTAATAAGTTTTTGTTTTTTACATAGCCATTCTAATGGGTGTAAAATGTTATCTCATTGTGGCTAATGAGATTTGATGGCTATCTCGTTAACCACAATTAATGGCTAATGATGTTTAGTATCTTTTCACTTGTTTTCTGGCCATTTGTATATCTTCTTTGGAGAGATGTCTGTTCAAGTCTTACCTCCATTTATTAACTGAGTTTTTGTCTTTTTTGTTAAGTTGAAATATCTTTTAAATACTCTGGATACTAAGCCTTTATCAAATAAATGGTTTCCAAATATTTTCTCCCATTGTGTAGGTTATTTTACTTTCATGATAAAGTACTCTGAGGAATAAGAGTTTTTAATTTTGATGAGGTACAATTGATCTATTTTCTTTTGTTATTTGTGCTTTGGGTGTAAAGTCTAAGAAACCACTGCCTGACACAAGGTCTTGAAGATGCTTCCCTACATTTTCTTCTAAGAGTTAGATAGTTCTAGCTTTTCTGGGTCTTTCACCCATTTTAAGCTGATTTTTGTATATGGTGTGAGGTAAAGCTCTTCCTTTTTTTTTTACAAATGTAGATCCAATTCTTCCAGCACCATTTGTTGAAGAGACTATTATTTTCCAATTGAATGGTCTTTGTCACCTTGTCAAAAATCAGCTGGCTATAAATTTGAAGGTTGATTAATGAGTGCTCAATTCTATTCCATTGGTCTATGTGTCTGTCCTAGTGCCAGCACCACGCCACTTTGATTACTGTGGCTTATGTAATAAGTTTTAAGATCGGGATGTGTGAGTCTTGTAACTTCATTCTTCTTTTTCAAAATGGCTTTAGCTATTCAGGGTCCCTTGCCCTTTCATATAAATTATGACTGGCCCTCCTATCAGTAAGATATGCCCAAGTTGAATGCAATGTGCAGGGTTTTCCCTTTCTGGGCTTTTGTTTCATCCTGGACTTTTGCTTCTTAGTTGTTTTGGAGTTCCCCTGTTTACACGAGTTTGGCTGCCCCTCTATTTCCCAGCAGACAAACCTCCCTTTCCTGGGTGTTTGAAGTCAGCAGGTCTTTGCCCAGACTGTCTGACACTAAGGTTTTTACACTCCTTTTGTTATCTCACACTGCTTTTGCTTGGAGGGTTAATTCTGAAGAGGAGTGTTACCCTGGAGACGACTTTCCCAAGTCAGTCTTTCCCAGTTAATTCAGGGTCAGGGACCCACAAAGGAGTGCAGACCAGCCCCAATGTACCCTAGGGTGGAGATCAGGAAGGGTGCCAAAAGCTTTGCCAATGGCTCCCCAAAACTCGGCTTTCTTGGCCTGCTCAGCAAATGCAGTCCTTCAGGAAATTATCGCCTGGAGCCCTGAGGAAGTGCTGCATCTTTAAATCTCCACCACCTAAACTCCTGCCCAGGTAGGATTGAAACAATGCCTGCAGCTGTCTTTGTCCTAGTTGGGGCTGAAAAAGTAGGTGCCTTCAGAGCTAGGACCCAGCCACCTGAATTCGCTAATTAAAAGCTGTGAAGAGTGATTGGCCTTGCCCACTCCTATTCTTGAGGGAGAGGATTTTTATGTCCTTTTCTGTCATTAGCAGCTAGCCAGTGACTGGACTCCATGGTGGCCTGCTGTGAGAGTAAGGATGGGCACTGGTAGCTGTGTGGAAAGTGCAATTTACAGTTGTTTACTGTTATATATCTGCTCTTCCTCCCTCTCTTCCCTGGATGCTATACAGTGTTCTTCTGGCTTCTGGAGTTTCAAAATAGTTGTTTCAGTTTCTGCCAGTTTAATAGTTGTTTTAGTGGAAGGACTGGTCATAGAGCTCCCTAGTCTACCACCTTCCCCAGATGTTCTCCAAGAACTATACTGTTAATATTTCTTTAAATGGAAACCATGGTTTCTCTGACACTTGGGCCACACGAGGCAGTAGAACTAACGGAAATGAAACGCCTGTGGCAGATAGTGATGTTTTACAGATTTTTTGGCAGGTCCTTAAAGGTGAATCACAATACAGAACTTCAGGATTTTGGAGGAAAATTATGCCATCCCCTGTAGATAACTATTCTACTTTTGAGAAAGAATGTCAGGTTTTGACTGAACACTTAAACACAGATCACCAAATTACCATGTGAGCTGAGCTAACTGGGTGTTTATCTGACTCCAAAAGCCACAAAAGTAGGTGTGTTCAGCAGCACTCCTTCACTAAGAGGAAATAGAATATACATATCAGGGTTATACAAGTCCTGCAGGTATGAGTAAGCTGCTGAGGTAAGCAGCTCAGGTTTCCATGACCCTACTCTGGCTAAATTGCCTCTGCCCTCTCAACCTGCTCGTGTAGTCCCAAGGAAGTTACCTATGACCAGTAGACCAAGAAAGAAAAAATACAAGCCTGGTGTGATAGTTAAGTTCATGCGTCAATTTGGCTAGGTTTTGATGTCTAGCTGCTTGGTCAAGCAAGCTGTCCTGATTATTATTGTAATGGCATTTCATGGCCATCAACAAAGTAATTGTATCTATGCCTGATTACATCTACAATCAAGGAGGAGATTGTCTTTAACAACGAGAGAAGTCTTGTCCATTCAGTTGAAGGCTTCAAAAGGAGAAGTAATGATTTAAGCAGTCAGAAGAGAAGATTTCCATCTCTATTTCAGCCAGCTAGCTTCTCCTGGGGAATTCACTGAGAGCCTTCATTGGAGTTCCCAGCATGTGGACTAGGAATTATATATATTCCTATATAATTTGGAATTGTGTATCCCCACAGTCATGTAGACAATTCTTATAAAAATCTTATAGTATTTACAGATATCTCCTGTTAGGAACTCAGACTAATATAGCTTTGGCACTGAGAGTCAGTGGCAGCCAGACTCTCCACAATCCCCGGGGAGTATGCTTCACCTCTATGAAGACTGAAGCAGCAGTATTCTTTTTGAACTCTTTTTGAACAATGGACAAAAGTCCTGCCCTCGCCAAGTGTCAGGGCATACTCACTCTTTCCACACACATGGGTGGGTTCACTCTCTTGGCTCAAGATTATCTTTGGTCCAGACCTCATCTTTCTTGGTTCTGCTTTTGAAGTGATTTTTTTCTACAATCTGTCCCTTTTCTTCTCCTTTTAGTCCGGGCTGGCAGGTCACACAGATCTCACAAAAAATTGTCAGTTTGCATGTAGAACACAGACTGTAAGATATTCCATAGATTCTTCCTGGATAACTGCATCTCCAATCCTGATTTGCACTGGAATGGCTTACTGGTTCCACAGTTATATCTTCACATGAGCACTATTCTCTGGGAATTCACTTTCCAGAAGTTCAGAATTTTCCAAACATCAATTTCTGGTTTCTTTCTGCCCAGGAGTTCAGTTCTCACCTTATCCCTCTCCTCCTGTATTCTACTACAAGCTGCAAGGAGAAACCAGGCTGCAATTTCCATACTTACCTTGTTAATCTCCTCAGTTAAATATCCAACTTCATGACTTCCAGATTCTGCCTTCTGTCCAACATCAGGACTCAATTTTGCCAAGTTCTCTGCCACTTTAAAACAAGGATCATCTTCCAGTTTTCAACACATTCATAATTTTCTTCAAAGACCTCAAAAGAAGTGTTTTAGCATTCATATTTCTACAGTCTCTTCAAAGCAAATTAAGACTTTTCTATTAATGAGTTCACAATGCTTCCAGCCTCTGCCCATCAACCAATTCCAAGCTGTCTCCACATTTTTAGTGTTTGCATTAGCAGCACCCTGTTCTCCTCGTACCACATCTATTTTAGTTTTCTCAGCTAGTCAAAGCAGATACCATGAAATGAGTTGTCTTTAAACAATGGAAGTTATTAGCTTACAGTTTGAGGCTGTCATAATGTCCAAATCAAATCATAACAAGGTGATGCTTCCTTTCCAAAGATTGGCTGGTGGAGATCCCTGGCTCCTCTGCCACATGGCAAGGCACACAGAAGCATCTGCTGGTCTCTCCCTTGTCTTTCAGGTTTTGTAACTTTCAGATTTTTGCTTCCATGGCTTTCTCTCTTTCTGTATTCATTGTGCTTCTAAAGGACTCCAGTTAGAGAATGAAGGCTCATCCTGAATAAGGTAGGTCCACCTTAACTGAATTAGCCTCATCAAAAGATCCTACTAACCATGAATCCACATCCACAGGAATGGACTGAATTTAAGAGTATTTCTTTCTGGGGTACATACACTTCAAACCACCACATTCCACCCTGTGGACCCCCAAAAGATATGTTCTTTCTATATGCAAAATACACTCATTCCATCATAATATCCCAAAAACCTTAAATCATTTCAGTAACAATACCAAGTACAGAGTCTCGTAAAAATCAGTTATAGGTGTGGTCCATCCTGGGGTACAATTCCCCTCAGTCAGTGGACTTGTGAACCACTTAAATGCTTTCAATACACAAAGGAGCTTAAGACATAGATTCCCATAGGGATAAACTGGAAGAAAAACAGGAGTCATGGGTCCCAAACAACTCTCACCCCCCTACAGGACATACTCCATTAGATTTCAAGATCTGAGTGTCATCTGTAGAATGAAGTTTTGTCCTCTGACATGATGGAGTGGCAGCTCCACCCTTTCTAAGTGCTTGTGCAGCACCATGCTGTCCTCAAACACTGGGACTCCACTCTTTGAGAACACTGGTAGTGTCAGTGGCAAACAGAGGTGCTGTCTGGAGCATTGGCAGGCCCCAATAGGTGAATTAAATGTAGACCACTAGGATTTTGGAGCAAAAATCTTGCCATCCTCTGCAGATAACTACTCTCCTTTTGAGAAATAGCTTTTGACCTGCAACTGAGTCTTAGTAGAGAGCAAATGCTTAACTATGGGCCACCAAGATATTCTGAGACGCGAGTTGCCTATCATAAGCTGGGTGCTGTCTGACACACCAAGCCATAGAGTTGGACATGCTCAGCAGCATTCCATTGTAAAATGGAAGTGGTATATACAAGATAGAGCTCAAGCAGGTCCTGAAGGCACAAGTATATTTTATGAGAAAGTTGCCCAAATGCCCATAGCCCCCAAACCTGCCACATTATTTTCCCTTTCCCAGCCCACATCCTTGGTCTGTTGGGGAGTTCCGTACAATCAGTTGAGCAAGGAGGAGAAAACTTAGGCCTGGTTTATAAATGGTTCCACACAATATGCAGGTACCACCCCTAAGTGGACAGCTGCAGCACTACAGCCCCTTTCTGGAATGTCTGTGAAGGACAGCAGTGATGAGAAATCCTCACAGTGGGTGGAATTTCAAGCAGTGCACCTGATTGTTCATTTTGTTTGGAAGAAGAAATGGCCGGAGTTGCTTTTGTATACAGATTCATATGCTGTTGCCAATGGTTTGGCTGGATAGAACTTGAAACAAACATGATTGGAAAATTGGTGTCAAAGAAATTTGAGGAAAAGATACGTGGATAGACCTTTCTGAGTGGGTAAAAAAGATGAAGATATTTGTGTCCCATATGAATGTTCAACAGAGGGTGGCCTCAGTAGAAGATGATTTTAATAAGTGGATAACTAATTCTGTGGATATCAGCTGTCCTCTTTCCCCTGCCAGTCTTGTCACTGCCCAATGGGCTTATGAACAAAAGCAGCCATGGTGGTAGGGATGGAGGCTATGCATGGGCTTGGCAACATGGACTCACCAAGGCCAACTTGGCTATAGCCAATGCTGAGTGCCCAACATGCCAGCAGCAGAGACTAACACACAGTCCCTGATATGGTACCATTCCCCAAGGTGATCTAGTAGCAGCTTGATTACACTGGACCACTTCCATCATGGAAGGGGCAGCATCTTATTCTAAATAGAATAGACACATACCCTGGATATAGATTTGCCTTCCCTGAATGCAATGCTTCTGCTAAAATAACTACACATGGACTTACAGAATGCCTTATTCACCATCATGGTATTCCACATAGCATTGCTTCTGATCAAGGAACCCACTTCACAGAAAATGTAGTACAGAGATGGGCACAAACTCATGGAATTCACTGATCTTTCCATGTTCTCCATCATCCTGAAGCAGCTGGATTGACAGAATGGTGGAAAGACCTTTTGAAGACTCAATTATGGCACCAACTAAGTGGCAATACCTTGGAGGGATAGGGAAATCCTCTCCAGGAGGTTGTGTATACCCTAGGTCAATATCCACTCTATGGATTCATGGATCCAGGAATCAAGAGATGGAAATGGGAGGGGCACCGTTCACTATTACCCCTAGTGATCCACTATAAAAATTTCACTTCCTATCCCTACAAGGTCCTAGTTCCAAAAGGAGGAGTGGTTCCATCAGGAAATACAACAGTAATTCCACTGAACTGGAAGTTAAGACTGTCATTTGGCCACTCTGGGTTCCTGATGCCCTGAATCAACAGGCAAAGAAGGGACTTATTATACTGTCTGGGTGGCTGATGCTAACTATCAAAGTGAAATAGGACTTCAACAACACAATGGAGGTAAAGAAGATTTTACCTGGAATACAGGGAGACTCCCCAGGGTTGCTCTTGGCATTATCATGCACTGTGATTAAAGTCAATGGAAAAATGAAATAATCCAATCCAGGCTGGAGTACCAAAGGCCCAGAAACTTAAGGAATTAAGGTCTGGTCACCCCACCAGGCAAAGAACTATGGCCAGCTGAGATGCTTGGTGAGAGTAAAGGGAATATGAAATGAGTAGTGGGAGAAGGTAACCATCAATATAAGCTATGACCATGTGACCAGTTACAGAAACAAGGACTGTAACAGTTATGAATATTTCTTCCTTGTTTCGTTATGAGCATGTTTGTGTATGTACATAAAGCAACTATCTTTGTCTTCTTCATTATCTTATTCCCTTATTATATGACATAAATTGCATTAGTTTTATGCTGTAGTTTTTAAGATTCAGGGTATCAAGTTTAAGACTAAATATTACCCAAGGATTTGTACCCTATTAAGGAGAGAGTTAATGTGTTTCTGGTTAAATGCAGGACAGTTGAGTATTGTTAGAAAAAATATGACTGTCATTGTTTTTATTTAGAGATTAAGTATGCTTTAAAGAGATGTGCATGGCTGCCAAGTTGACAAGGGATGGACTGTGATGGTTAAGCTCATGTGTTAACTTGGCCAGGTTTTGATGTCCACTTTCTTGGTCAAGCAAGCACTGACCTGACTGATACTGTGAGGACATTATGTGGACTTGAATCATCAATTGATTGCATCTATGGCTGATTACATCTACAATCAACTGAGGGGATTGCTTTCACCAATGAGAGAAGTCAGAAGAATTTCCATCTCTACTTAGTCAGCCAGCTTCTCCTGGGGAATTCATCGAAAACCTTCATTGGAATTTTCAGCTTGCAGCCTGCCCTACAGAAATTGTACTTGACTATTCCCAAAGTCATGTGAAACAATTCTTTCAAATTGTTTCTTTAGAGGACTTTGCTTCTCTAGAGGACCCTGATTAATACCCCTGGCTTACAAATGGCTCTATGCAACATCTGGCACCACTTGAAAGTGAACAGCTATAGCACCACTCAAGAGTGGTACTGAAGGATTGTGGTGAAAGGAAACCTTCCCAGGGAGAACTTTAAACACCACATCTGGGTGTCACCTTGCCTAGGAGAGATGGCCAGAGGTAGGGCAATGGCTAACGGTTTGGCTGCATAGTCAGGAAAATTGTTGACAAGGAACTCTGGGGGACTTGAGCTCAAAGAGTAAAGATATTTATGTCCCATATGAATGCTCACTGAAGAATAATCACAGCAAAGAAAGGTTTTAATAATCAGTAGATAAGATGATCTGTTCTGTGAACATCAGTAAGCCTCTTTCCCAGGTACCCTTGCCCAATGGGTTAGTGAACTAAATGGTTATGGCAATACAGATGGAGGCAATTCATGGGCTCAGCAACACAGCCTTGCTCACCAAGGCCAATCAATCTACAGTCACTGATGAATCTACCAATAGAAGAGACCAACTAAGCCACTGATACGGTCCCTGGACCACTTTTATCATGGAAGGGGCAGTTCTTAGTCTCACAGAAATAGATGCTTCCTCTGGATATAGAATTGCCTTCCCTGCCCACAAAGTTCCTGTCAAAACCACCATCTGTGAAATTCTATTATGTACTAGGATCATGGATTTCATCAGAGAAGCATTATTTCTCATTTTATAGCAAATGAAATGTAGTAATAGGCTCATGCTCATGAAATTCACCGGTTTTACCCTTTTCCTCATCACCCTAAAGCAGATGAGTGACAAAATGGTAGACTAGCCTTTGGAAGATTCAGTTACTGCACCAGCTTCAATACCCTGCAGGGCTGGGGCAATATCCTCTAGGATTCAGTATATAGTCTAAATTAGTGATCAATATATGGTGCTATTTCTCCTACAGTCAGAATTTACAGGTCTGGGAATCGAGGTAGAAATGGAAGGAGTTCTTTACTGTTATCCCAACAATCCACTAGTGAAATTTTTGCTTTGTAACCTCACAACTTTGAGCTCTGATGATCTAGAGGTCTCAGTTCCTAAGGGAATGACGTTTTCATTAGAGAACAAACAATGGTTCCATCAAACTGGAAGCTGAGACTGCCAACTGGTCACTTTGGCTTCCTCAAGCCAGGAGAGGATTACTGTATTGAAAGGGGCAAATTCTGATTGACTGATTCTGACTCCCAAGAGGGGTTGGAGAAAATAAAAAGGAGTATGTTTAGAATGTAGATCCTCTAGGGCACCTTTTAGAACTCCCACATATTGTTATAAAAGTTAATGGAAACCCACAACAACCCAAAACAGGCAGCACCAATAATAACACAGACATTTCAGGAATGAAAGCTTGAATCACCCTACCAAGCTAGCAACCACGACTAGCAGATATACTTGCCAAGGGCAAAGGGAATATGGATTGGGCAGTGAAAGATGAAAATTATAAGTATCATCTATATTCACAGGACCAGTTATAGAAATAAAGAAGTAACAGTTGTAAGTATCTCTTCCTTACTTTGAAATATATTTGTATACAGATTAACCAATTATTTTTCTCCTTCTCTACTATTTTCCCCTTTCCTACTATTTAACACAGAGTTTCTTAACCTTGGGGCTACGGACATTGGGGTTGGATAATTCTGTTGTGGGAGGCTATCCTGCACACTGTAGGATGTTTAGCAGCAGCAGCAGCCTTGACCCACAGATGCCAGTAACAATCCCTTCCTCCATTTGTAACAACCCAAAATGTCTTCAGACACTGCCAAATGTCCCCAGGGGATGGGGGTGAAGCAAAAATCACCTTCGGTTGATAAAAACTGATCTATAGAGTATGTTTAAATAGTGGTTAACCTTATATCTAAGAATATAAATTACAAAGCATCAAAGAAGGAGTGTGACTCAGCTAGAAGAGGAACGAACGTTATCCAAAGATCTCCTCTTTGAGGAGAAGGCTAGCATATCTTCAGCTGTTATCAGGAATAGCTGCATCTTGTTAGGTGGAAGCATAATTTTCATTACTTTCTTTTTTTTGAAATTAAAGATGGTTATAAGGGATGCATATGAATGTCAAGCTGGCAAGGGGTGGACCGTGAGGGTTTGTAAGCTAACAACTTGTTTAAGCTTGGAACTATGCTTGACAGAATCCTCTTTATTATAGGGTTCCAATTTAAGTTGACCGTAAGAGGAATAATATGAAAGCGGCAGTCACTATTTTTTTAAGTCATTGACTACTTTGATATGCTGACAGACAGACGCCCATTGCCCGGTGAGTTACAGCTTCATGTCCAGCTCTACTTCCCAACTGTGGGTCTTACTGACCAAGGACAGACCTAGACCTACCAGTTGGTGCAGACACAGGGGCAGCAGGTGCCCACAGATCTCCCCAAGAGCATACTCTCAGCATGCTTGGCTTCTCAGACTGCTTGAAGACTCCTCAGACCCACCAAATCCCCTTCTAGGCCTCCTCTTCCCCAGATCCTTTCACAATTAAGTTTAATTCTTATAATAAATCCTGTAACATTCCTAAATGAACCTTCTCTCCTGTGTGAACCCTGATAATGCAGTGAACATATGGCACATGCAATGCTTCTACATCATTTGATGGTTCTTATTTTAAATTAAGTGCGGATAAAGGAAAGCAGTTCATCTCCCTCTGCACCTGACCCCAAGTTTTTTAATTAATAAGGAGATAAAGCTTATATTGATTAGTAGGTAGATCGCTAAAATTTCTATCAGGTTTGCCTTAAAATTAAACATGCCACATGCTGATAATCCTATTCTTTGCCAGCACAGTCACTTTATGAAGACACTCTTAAGTTGAAATTTCTCTTGGAATAAAATCTGTTATACTGCTCTTAAAGAATTTCTCTCAGAAAAAACCTTAGAATTAGGCAAACTTCATTCAATGACTTAAATTACAGCACTTTAGTAAATTTGACTGTTTAAGAAAGTGGAGGGGAAGAAAACACAACCATTTGCTTAAGAATCTTTACCTTTGTATTTCTAATGACTATTGGGTACTTCATCCCTAAAAAAAGAGGAAAAAAAGAAAAAAGAAAAAAATTAGGGAAAGGCTTATTTTTAGAAAAAGGCCTACCTACCTTATTTGAAACATTATACTAGTAGCAAATCTAGATGATTTTCTTCCATCACAACAGTAACTGTACCCTCACTTTTCATTCTGAAGCTTCTTACCAGTAACAAAATTAATCCATATTTGGCAATTTATAAAACAAAGGCATCCTTTTTAGCTCATTTTAATCAAATTGAACCATGCTTATAAAATCATCCCCCTCTTCAACTTCAACATAGAAAGTTCCAGCTTTTTTCCAAAATCAAATCCTGGAAACTATGCTGTCAAATGGATCAACATAAATTTTTATGTATATTCCAAGGACTAACACTATGATATAAGGAAACTTGCTGTGCAAGTGTTGGTCACTTGAGTCCCTACAGATTCTAGGTATAGGGAAGCAAGAGTTACCAACACAACACAAAACTCTCAAAAGTAAACTCATTTATAAAATTAGTTTCCACTCAAACACATGGGATCTCAAAGTCTTATGAAGCACAGGTAAAGAATATCTGTATCATAAATGTGAATTACCATGCTACCCATAACAACTTTAACTATTCAACTAATAATTTTGTTCATGAACTTGGAATTTAGGAGGGCACTGAGCAAATGATTCAGATATCCTAGATCTCCTTAAAAAGCTGCTCAGGTATAATCTTTTTTTCTCTATTATCGTTTTATTCCTTTTTCTGATGTCTTTTTATTTCTTTTTCTAAATCGATGCAAATGTTCTAAGAAATGATGAATATGCAACTATGTGATAATATTAAGAATTACTGATTGTATATGTAGAATGGAATGATATTTTAATGTTCTTTTGTTAAGTTTTTTAATTAATAAAAAAG
>PVIY010009729.1:0-34849 GCA_004026745.1 Myrmecophaga tridactyla | reverse complement strand
CTGCTCAGGAAAACTGAACCAAATTCTACTTTTTTTTCCTTCTAATTTCCCAGCAGCATATACAATACTTAGAAACCATTCATTACACACACACACAGCAAAACAAAGTGGAACCTAGTGTAAGAGACTTAGAACGACTGAGTCATTTATGACCTTGGGCTCTCATTCTAAACCTTTGGTGTGTCTAAGAATCACCAAGAGATGATCCCTAACTCTGGAGAGCTGAATTCAGTAAGTATGGGTAGTGCTAAAATCTGCATTTTTAGCAAGCATCATAAGGGATTCTGTCTCTAGCCTACAGGGTAAGACAAGAATCTAGGGGGCTGATTTTCCATAAATAGCCTTGGAAGTTCAGGTCTTCGCACCAGTCAGAAGCATCTGATCATTGTTCAGTTCTAACAACACAAGAAGCTCCAAGAGTCCTGTTTCTCTTGCATCCAATCTCACCCCTACCCCTTTCTGTACCTTCCTCCAGCTCTGGGCCCTACTCTAGCCCAGCCCCTGGAGACTCTTCCAACATTATCACTCCAGACAAAACTGACTGCGGTTTTTTTAAAGGTCAATAAAGGTATTCAATAGGGATGACAAGGATAACTTACCATCTTTACTTCCTGAAGGACTTTCTTTAGCCACTTCAATATCTTTTACTTCAAATTTGGTCAAGACAGAGCCACCTGCATCTTGAAAATCCTGGGCAAATGACAAAGCCACCTGCCGGTAATTCACAATGCCAGTATATGGGCAATCGATAGCCATTAGACCCTGGGACAGAATCATGAAAAACATCAACACAATACAGTTAAGAATCACTTAAGGGACTTCTGAGGAAGAGGGCGGAGGAGGGAGTTGCAGTACTCATTCCAAAAATAGCAAATGGATAGGGAGAAACTGTCTGAAACAACTGTTTTGGGGTTCCAGAGGCCAGAGGAGCATTGTACAGTAGTCAGGGAAGAGCAGGACAAAGAGGCTGAAACAGTGCAGTAAACAAGTGTGAGTAAAGTGCTCTGCAGTGACTGCCTAGGCCAAATCCCAATTTTTGAGGTTAGCCACCTCTGGCCCGGTTATTGGCTGGCTGCTGTAGACAGAGGGGGATACAGAAGCCCTCTTCCAAAAGAACGGGGCCGAGGGGGGCACGGCACAGCTAAGTATTGATCATGGCTTTTGATCAGCAAATTGTGATCACTCGGTCCTGGCTTTAGGCTGCAGTTTTAGCCTACCCTGGATAGGGAATATTGTGGCCATTGTTTTAATCCTGTCTTCATAGGGGAGAAGGCAGTGGAAGTTCAAAGAGGCAGGGTCTACTTAGGCCTGCTGGGAAAAATTTGAAGAGCACTATCTGCTGGGCAGGCCAGGAAAGCACAGCTTTGGAGAACCATGAAAAAGGCTTTTGGTATCTTTTCTGGCCCTCTCCCAAGGGTTCTTTAGAACTGGTCTAACCTCTTCTTCAATTCCTGGTCCTGCTCTGGCTGGGAAATACAAACTTGGGGAATTCCTCTCTGGGACAGGTAAAAACAGCTACAGGCATTGAAAGGAAAGTCAAAATAAAACAAAAACTTAAAAACAAAAACAGAGCAAATGAAGATCCCTGGAGAATGAAAAAGTAAAGGAAGCTTTCTGCTGGAGATGAAATAATTGCACAACTAATGCAACATTAAAAATTGTACCGCATATCCAGGGCAAGAATCAGATGAAGAAGAACTGAAAAAATTCTAAAGGTCTAGAAAAAGTTGACCCAAGGTCAAAGAAGAGCCTTAACACCAAGTTGATCAACAATAAAACCTTAGTCAAGAGAGAGAGACCGATTTTCAGAGTAAACTCATTAAGATAATCAGCTACCTAAACATCAGGAAAAAATTACAAGCCATTAAGAAACAGAAAGATATGGCCCAGTTAAGGGAACAAATTAAAACTTCAGAGAAAACACAGAATTTGGAGCAACTAATCAAAGATGTTCAAAGAAATTTAAGTCAATTCAAGGAGATGAAGGAAACTATGTATATAGAGCCAAAGCATATTAATAAGACAGTGGGTGAGCCTAGAGAAGAAATTGAGATCTTGTTTGGAGGTTTGAGCAGGGGATCGCAGCTACTCATATACCCTTGACCAAAGAACGGTCCTGCTCTAGAAGGGAGGGTCATCCTCTTTGACTGAGCGCACCGCTTCGGGAGCGACACACATGGAGTGGTGAGGGAAGAAGGGGATACCCCCTAGTCAGCCAGATCGGCCAAATCAACCCTAGCAATCAATGGGGTGACAGATGTTGACGAAAGATTGTGTTCACATCTTAGAGAAGAATTTGAAAGTACGAAAAGAAATAAGACAGAACTTATGAGAATGAAAGGCACAATAATGGTGATTAAAAATACACCAGAGGCTATTTTGGGCAGAAAATGAAAAAGTTATTTGCAAAGTCCCTTGAGGGACTGGAAAAGATAGAACTATTAAGCTTACCCACCTGGGGAATTTCTGATATTTTCTTAAGCAGGAGGGGCTCCCAATTTAATAAGACAAGGCCTCAACTTTAAGGCTTGCCCTTATGAAACTTATTTCTGTAATAGTAAACTGAACCTACATAGGATTAGTACCTCAGAGCCATCGCCAGAAAATCTCTGCCGTTACTCAGTTGTGGTCTCTCTCTAAGCCAAACTCTGACCTTCCCCCCAATGTGGGACATAATTTCCAGGGCTGTAAGCCAGGCATTGGTAGCATGAAACATAATTGGCCCCAGAATCGTGGGACATACTGACCCTGGCACTAAGAAACATAAGTTCCAAGGATGAACCCGGCCCTGACATCATGGATGAACTGACCAAAAGGGAGAAAAGAAAGAGTTTCAATGACTCAGAGATTTCAAACTGAGTCGAGAGGACACTCCGGACGGACGTTACTCTTATGCAAATTTCAGCCAGATATTGCAAACTGCCACTATATGGTAAACCCAACCAACAGTGTTCCTGGAAACCCTGAAAGATATCCTGTGCACTATAAAATTTTACTTATTAAGTTTGTTTTTCAGAGACTTGAAACCTTCAGACTGTTCCAATGCCAGAGAAACTCTGAAACCCAGAGATACTAGACTCTCTGAGAATAACTACTGGTTTCATCAGTTCATTCCATTGCCCCTTTAATAACTTTTCAGCCTTGAAGCAATTAGAAGAGACATCACCCAGATATTCCTCAAGATTGAGAGATAATTACAAATGAGAGGGAGGAATTGGAACCAAGAAATCAGGATTTAAGGGATGATTTTGATTACTGAATCATTATATAGCTATTCCCTTCTGCTTTCTGGGATATTGGAGTAGACAGAGGGGAATACCTGAAAGCCCTAAACTATAATTAAGCTGCCCTGTTATCTGAAATGACTGTAAAAGCCCTTATATCTTGTGCCTTTGTGACTGTAACAGCTATTACGCCCTTTGCCCAGTCATTATTTTGTAGGGCAAAGGCCCTAATGCTAATGAAGTCAGCCATTAACTAACCTCAGCCCCGGACATTTGTAAATCAGATCAACTAGATTCTGCTACTGAAAGATGATTTGTCTCCCTTCCTTTTGGCTCATCCCTTTAGTGTTGAAGTGATAGTTCTGCCTCCCCTCCTTTCAACTTACATTCTCCTACTGAAATGATAATGATAACAATGTCTCCTTTTTTTGCTTTGAACTTACTGTAGGAAATGACCTCATCTCCCCTTGCTAAAATCCTTAAAAACCTCGAACCCCCTAAACTCGGGGAGACAGATTTTTGGCCTCTAGGCCTTCTGCTCTCCTACTATATGCCTAGAAATAAACTCTTTCTCTCTTTGAAAAAACAACCACAACAACAACAGAGGCATTCAACTGCAGATCTGAACCAGCAGAAGTAGATCTCAGAGACAGAAAAACAGAGAAAAGAATGGAAAAAATTGAGCAGTCTCAGGGAATTGAATGACAGCACAAAGCATACAAACATACGCATCATGACTGCCTCAGAGGGAGAAAAGAAGGGAAAATGGGAAGAAAGAATATCTGAAGAAATAACAGCTGAAATATTTCCAAACTCTTATGAAAGAGTTATTTATGTTAACATGTCCAAGAACCATGGTGCAATCCAAACAGAATAAATCCTAAAAGATCTACTTTTAGACACATACCAATCAGAATATTGAACAACAAATATAAAGTGAGTATTCTGAAAGCAGCAAAAACGATTCATTCCATACAAAGGGAAGAACAATGAGATTAGGTGTCGCTCTCTCATCAGAAACCATGGAGTCAAGAAGGCAGAGGTGTGATACACTTCATGTAACGAAAGAGCAAAACTTTCAACGAAGAATTCTTTATCCAGAAAAATTATCCTTCAAAAATACGGGAGATTAAAATATTCACAAATAAATTGAAACTGAGAGAGTTTATCAATAAGAGATCAGCCCTACAAGAAATACTAAAAGACATTCTGTAGGTTGAAAGGAAAAAACAAGAGGGAGAGGCCTGGAGGAGAATGCAGAAATGAAGGTTATCAGTAAGGGTAATTAAAAGGGTAAAAAGAGAGACAAAAATGAGATATGACACAAAAACCAAAGGATAAAATGGTTGAAGTAAGTATTGCCTTTACAGTAATAATTTTGAATGTTATTGGATTAAACTCCCCAATCAAAAGATATACGTTGGCAGAATGGATTTAAAAAGTAGGTTCCATCTATATGTTATCTATAAAGACTCATCTTAGACCTAAGAACACAAATAGGCTGAAAGTGAAAGTTTAGAAAAAGGTATTCCATGCCAACAGTAACCAAAAAGAGCTGGGGTAGCTATATTAATATGGGAAAAAAAAAAAAACAGACTAAATACAAAGCCATTATGAGAAACAAAGAAGGATACTACACATTAACAAAAGAGATAATCCACAAAGAAGAAATAACAATCATAAATATTTATGTACATAATCAGGGAATCCCAAAAGACATGAGACACACTCTTGTAAAACTGAGGGGAGCAATGGATATCTCTACAGTAATAGTTGGAAATTTCAACACGCCACTCTCATCAATGCACATAACATCTAGACAGAGGATCACTAAGGAAATAGAGAATTTGAATAATATGATAAATGAAATAGATCTGATAGGCATATATAGAACACTACACCTAGAATAGCAGGATAAACATTCTTCTCAAGTACTCACAGAACGTTCTCTAGGACTGACCACCTATTAGGTCACAACAAGTCTCAATAAGTTGAACAAGTTGGAAATTATACAGAGCACCTTTTCTGACCTAATGGAATCAAGTTGTATATCAGTTAACAGGAAGAGAATTGGAAATCTCACAAATATACAGAGGTTACACACTCAAACAATCAGTAGTCAAGATAAATCTTTAAATATCTTGAGACAAATGAAAATGAGAACATAAATTTCAAAGCTTACATGATGCAGTGAAGGCAGTGCTGAAATGGAAATGTATAACCCTAAATGCTTTCATTAAAAGAGAAGAAAGGGCTAAAATCAAAGACCTTACTGCACACCTGGAGGAACTAGAAAAAGAACAGCAAACTATTCCCACAGCAAGAAGGAAAGAAATTAACAGGTATTAGAACATAAATAAATGAAATTGAGAATAAAGAAATAGTGAAAATTAACAAAACCAAAAGTTAAGTCTCAAAGAGTATCAAGAAAACTGACATACCCTTAGCTTGACTGAAAAAGAACAAAAGAGAGTAGATGAGAATAAAATAGGAGATGAGAGGGGGGTATTACTACTACTGGCCTCACAGAAATAAAAAGGATCATAAGAAGATACTATGTACACTGTATGCCAACAAATTATACAATTTAGAGAAAATGGACAAATTCCTAGTAATATATGAACAATCTACACTGATTCTAGAAGAAATAGAAAACCTCAACAGATCAGTTACAAATAAAGAGATTGAATCAGTCCTCAAAATCCTCCCAAGAGGTATAGAAAAAAAAAATAGGGGGAACAAAGGTTAAAATATATTGGGTTGATGGAAATACTAGTGGTCAATGAGAGGGAGGGGTAAGGGGTATGGTATGTATGGAGTGATGCAAATGTTCTAAGAAATGATTATGGTGATGAATATACAACTATGTGATGATATTGTGAGCCACTGACTGTACACCAAGTATGAAAGTTCATATGTTAAGAATATTCATGTTTGTATGCTGTTTTGTTTTGTCAATTAAAAAAAAAAAAAATAAATAATTCACCCCCTAAAAATCATCCTCCCAAGAGAGAAAAGCCCAGGTCATATGGCTTCACAGGTGAATTTTACCAGTCATTCCAAGAAGAATTAATACCAATCCTGCTTAAATACATTCAAAAAATTGAAAAGGAGGGAAAGCTACCTAACTCATCCATTCATAGGGTGAAGCTAATATCACCCTAACACCAAAACCAGACAAAGATACTACAAAAAAAGAAAATTACAGACCAACATACTGAATACAGATGCAAAAATCCCCAACAAAATACTTGAAAAATTGAATCCAACAGCACACTAAAAGAAGTATACACCATCATCAAGGGGGTTGATCCTAGGTAATCAAGGGTGGATCAACGCAAGAAAATCAATGTAATACACCTCATTAACAAATTGAAGGGGAAAACCTTCAGCAGCCTAACTGAAGAAATGGAAAAGCCAATAACCAAATTTATATGGAATGGCAGGCAGCTGGTAACAGCCAAAAACATCCAGAAAGAGAAAAGTAAAGCTGAAGATGCACACGTCCTGACTTTAAAGCATATTACAAAGCTACCATCAAAACTGCAATGGTACTGGCATAAACACAGATACACTGACCAATGCAATCAAATTGAGAGTTCAGATATAGACAGACTCTCACATCTATGGTCAACTGATTTTTGACAAGGCTGTCAAGTCCACTCAGTTGGGGCAGAACAATTTCTTCAATAACTGTGTTGGGAGAACTGCATATCCACATGAAAAAGAAGGAAAGAGGAGTCCTATCTCGTGCCCTATACAAAAATGAACTCAAAATGGATCAAAAATCTAAATATAAGAACCAGATAACAAAACTCCTATAAGAAAATGGAGGGAGGCATCTTCAAGATCTTGTGGCAGACAATGATTCCTTAGACTTTACACCCAAAGCACAAGCAAAGAAAGAAGAAATAGATAAATGGGACCTCATCAAAAATAAAAATGGTTGTGCTTCAAGGATTTTTTTTCAAGAAAATGAAAAGGCAGGAAATATTTGGAAACCACCTATATGATAAGGGTTTAATATTCAGAATATATAAAGAAATCCTATACCTCAACAATAAAAAGACAATCCAATTTAAAAATGGACAAAAGAAGAGGCAGGGCAAAATGGCAGTGTAGGGAGGTGTAGGATTTAGTTTATCCACTAGGGAGGCTCATAAAAAGCCAGGAAATGTCTGGAACAAATGTTCAGGGGACACAGCCTGGAACAGATGGAAAGGCCAAGATCACAAAACAGATCTTGTATGTAAATTCTTCTACGCTGTGGAGGCTGGTGCCCCTCCCCCAGTGGCACAGCAGGCTGATCTGGTATCTCTCCTAGTGGGAGACAGAAGTTTCTTCACTAGGAACAAAGAAAGGAGGGCTCAACCAACCTTTAACTGGGGTTTTGATTAACAAATTCAGACTGCTGAATGAAAGCTCCTAGCACACATTAAACTATAAGGCAAATACAAGAGATTGGGAGGTCCACTAGCAGCAAGGAGGCAGGGCTGATGAAAAGAACAGAGGTTTTCTGAGTTGGCTAAAGCTCAGAATACCGGAAAAGGGCTGGGCCCCAAGAAATGGGCCACACAGAACTGGGCACCAACTCCGACTCCTAATATGTGAACCTGGAGCTGGGGACCAGTTCTAAAAAGGATTTTTTTTTTCCCTTTTCTTTCTTGTTTTTTTTTTACTTCAACCCATTAAATAAAGCAGCAGGCATTCTCTGTTTTCAGCACTGCCCCAGGAAAGGACAGAATTAAGGAATGCCTGAGAGACAAAGTAACTAATCAGTGAAGGACATAGTTCCATAAATGACATATCTTCCCCAAAGAAAAGGGAAGGGACAGGGCCAGCACAACTGGCTTTCATTCAGAGAATTTAGACCCCAAGGATTGGGATACCAACAGCAGTTTCATCCAAAACAAAAAAAACAGTGGGGCCTAGCCCACCTTAAACATGCCAGTTTCAACCTACAAAATGTTGAGTCCAGCCTATCTCAAACATGCTCCCAGCAGGGGGAAAGGAGGCTGCCTGAGAGAACTGAAACACTTCCAGCCTAAAGGAAACAGGCGGCTGAAGAGCAGCTCCTCTTACAGAACACTGCACCCCACAACAACAGCAGACACATATTTTTGTCAAGTGCTCATGGATCATTCTCCAGAACAGATCACATGTTGGGTCACAAAGCAAATCTCAATAAATTTAAAAAGATCAAAATTATACAAAACATTTTCTTGGATCAATATGGAATGAAGTTGGAAATCAGTAACAGACAGAGAGAGGGCTGGGAAATTCATAACATATGGAAGCTAAACATCATGCTCTTATACAATCAGTGAGTCAAGTAAGAAATTACAAGACAAACTGGTAAATATCCTGAGGCAAATGAAAACGAGAACACAACATATAAAAACTCATGGGAAGCGACAAAAGCAGCGCTGAGACAAATGAAATTAGAAAGAAAGATAAACGATAAATACTGAGATGGTATAATCTAGGAATGCCTAGAGTGTATAATGATAGTGACTAAATGTACAAATTTAAAAATGTTTTTGCATGAGGAAGAACAAAGGAATGTCATTACTGCAGGCTATTGAACATAGATGGTAATTAATATTTTAAATTTTTAATTTATGTGTGAGACTAAAGCAAAAATCTTTATTTGGTACAAAATCTGTATTTTGACTAGTGCGGTTCCTAATATAACTTATGTGGACAGCTTAATTGAACATCATAAGTACATGGAACCTTGAGGAGGGCATAAGATTTTGTAGGTTTGCCCAGAGTGATGCCCCAATAAATCCCAGAGTGATTTGAACAATGAGTAAAAATGTATTTGCAAAGTCCCCTTGGAGGAATGGTGAGAAAGGGGGAAAACTCAACTTTCTCAAGTGGAAAATTCCTGATATTCTCACAAGCAGTGGGGACAACCAAAGCAATAGGCTGAGTCCCCAATCTTGGGGTTTATTCATATGAAACTTAACTCCATAAAGGATAGGTCAAGCCTACTTAAAATTAGGCCTAAGAGTCACCCCCAAGAAAACCTCTTTTGTTGCTCAGATGTGACCTTTCTCTCCAGCCAACACAATAAGCAAACTCACTGCCCTCCCCGTCTACAGGGGACATGACTCCCAGGGGTATAAACCTTCCTGGGAACGTGGGACAGAAATCCTAGAATGAGCTGGGACTCAGCATCAAGGGATTAAGAAAACCTTCTCGACCAAAAGGGGGAAGAGCAAAATGAGACAAAATAAAGAATCAATGGCTGAGAGATTCCAAACAGAGTCGAGGTTATCTTGGAGGTTATTCTTATGCATTAAGTAGATATCACCTTTTTAGTTAAGGTGTAATGGAGAGGCTGGAGGAAACTGCCTGAAAACGTGGAGCTGTGTTCCAGTAGCCATGTTTCTTGAAGATGACTGTATAATGATATAGCTTTCACAATGTGACTGTGTGACTGTGAAAACCTTGTGTCTGATGCTCCTTTTATCTACCTTATCCACAGACGAGTAAAACATATGGAATGAAAATAAATAATAGGGGGAACAAATGTTAAAATAAATTTAGATTGAAATGCTAGTGATCGATGAAAGGGAGGGGTAAGGGGTATGGTACGTATGAATTTTTTTCTGTAGTCTTTTTATTTCTTTTTCTGAATTGATGCAAATTTTCTAAGAAAAGATCATGATGATGAATATGCAACTATGTGATGATATTGTGGATTACTGATTATATATGTAGAACAGAATGATCATAAGTTAAGAATGTTTGTGGTTGTTTGGTGTTATATATTTTAAAAAGATAAAAAAATAAAGAAATAAAAAAGCAGTGCTGAGAGGGAAACTTATTGCCCTGAACACCTATAATTAAAAAGAAGGAAAAAAACAAGAAATAACCAAAAAAAAGAAGAGCAAAAATTGAGGAATTAACTGCTCATCTGCAAGAACTAGAGAAAGAACAAACTAATCCCAAAGCAAAAAGAAGGAAAGAAATAACACAGATCAGAGCAGAAATAAAGGAAATAGAGAACATGAAAAAATAGAGAAAATCAGCAAAACTAGAAGTTGGTTCTTTGAGAGAAACAATAAAATAGATGGACTACTAACTAGGATGGCAAAGAATAAGATAGAGGATGTAAATAAATAAAATCAGAAGTCGGGGGGGGGACATTACTATTAACCTCACAGAAATAAAGGAGATAAGAGGATACTATGAGCATCTCTATGTGAACAAAATAAACTCAGACAAAACGGACAACTAAGAAAAGCATGAAGAGCCAAATATTGACTTGAGAAGAAATAGAAGGCCCCAATAAACCAATCACAAGTAAAGAGATTGAATCAGTTATCTAAAACTTCCCCTAGAAGAAGAGTCCATGTGAATTCACCATGTGAATTAGGACCAATCCTGATGAAATTCTTCAAAAAAACTGAAGAGGTGAGAAAGCTACCTAACTCAGTCTGCAAAGCCAACACTACCCTAATCCCAAGCCAGACAAAGATACTACAAGAAAAAATTACAGATCAATCTCTTTAATGAATACAGATTAAAAAAAACTCAACAAAATACTTGCAAATAAAATCCAGTGTGACCAAGTGGATTTTATTCCAGGTACGCAAGGGTGGTTCAACTCAGGAAAATCAATTAATGTAATACATCACACCAATAAAAGTGGAAAAAACACATGTTCGTCACTGTTGATGGAGAAAAGTGGAAAAAAAATTCGGCATCCTTTCTTGATGAAAACACTTCAAAGCAAAGGAATAGATGGAAATTTCCTCAAGATGCTAAAGGAAATATATGAAAAACCTACAGCTAACATCATACTCAATGGGGAAAGACTGAACACTTTCCCTCTAAGATGAGGAACGAAACAAGGATGCCGCTGTCACCACTGTTATTCAACATTGTACTGGAACTTCTAGCTAAAGCAATTAGCCAAGAAAAATAAATTAAAGGCATCCACATTTGAAAGGAAGAAGTAAAACTTTCCCTCTTTGCAGATGTCATGGTACTATATGTAGAAAACCCTTAAAAATCTACAGCAAAGCCACCAGAGTTAATAAACAAGTATAGCAAAGTAGCAGGATATAAGATCAACACGCAAAATTCAGCAGTGTTTTTATACAGTAGCAATGAGCAACTCGAAGAGGAACTCAAGGAAAAAATTTCATTTACAATAGCAACCAAAATAATAAAATATTAAGGAATAAATTTAAGCAAGCACATAAAAGAAACTACAAAACATTTCTTAAAGAAATCAAAGAAGATCATACTGTGTTCATGAATTGGAAGGCTAAATATAATTAAAAAGTCAATTCTTGATTTATAGATTCAATGCAATGCCAGTTAAAATCCCAACAACTTACTCTGCAGAAATAGAAAAACCAACAATCAAATTTACTTGGAAAGGCAGGGTACCCAGAATGGCTAAAAATATCTTGAGAAAGAAAAATGAAGTGGGAGGTCTCATACTACCTGACTTTAAAGCATATTACAAAGCCACAATGGTCAAAACAGCATGGGACTGGCATAAATATAGATACACTGACCAATGGCATCAGACTGAGTGTTAAAATTGATTTTTGATATGGCGGTCAAGTCAACTCAACCAGAACAGAGCAGCCTCTTCAACAAATGATCCTTGGAGAAGTGGATATCCATATCAAAAAGAATGAAAGAGGACCTCTATCTCATACCTTATACAAAAATGAACTCAAAATGAATCAAGGACCTAAACATTAAAGACCACAAAATCTTTAGACAAAAACATAAGGAAATATTTTAAAGAAACTGGGGTAGGAGATGGTTTCCTAGACTTTACATCCAAGCAATAAAAGAAGAAATAGACAGATGGGATCTCCTCAAAACTGAATACTTTTGCACGTCAAAGGACTCTGTCTGGAAAGTAAAAAGGGAGCCCATGCAATGTGAGCCAAGATTTGGGAACCACACATCAGATAAGGGTTTAATATCCAGAATATATAAAGAGATCCTACAACTCAACCACAAAAAGACAACCCAATTTAAAAATGGGCAAATACACGGATAGATCCTTTACCAAAGAGGAAATATAAATAGCTCAAAAGCATACAAAAAGGGGCTCAACTTCACTAGCTATTAGGGAAATGCAAATCAAACCCACAATGAGATATCATCTCATACCTACTAGAATGGCCATTATTAAAAAAAGAAGGGAAAAAAACAGAAAACTACATGTGCTGGAGAGGATATGGAGTAATAGGTACACTTATTCAATGTTGGAAGAAATGTAGAATAGCGCAGTCACTCTGGAAGACAGTTTGGCATTTCCTCAGGAAGCTAAGCATAGAATTGCCATATCATCCAGCATCCCCATTACTAAGTATAAACTCAGAAGAACAGAAAGCGAGGACATGGTGGGACATCTGCAAACCAATGTTTGGCAAGAGATGAAACAGCCCAAATGTCCATCAACAGATAAGTGGATAAACAAACTGTGGTGTATATATATGATGGAATACTATGCAGCTATAAGATGGAGTAAGTCATGACACACACAACAAACTGTGGTATATCCATACAATGGAATATTATTTAAATGTAAGAAGGAAGGAAGTCCTTGAGGCATGCAACAAACCTTGAGGACATTATGTTGAGTGAAATAAGCCAGACACAAATGGAAAAATATTGTACGAGCTCACTGACATAAACTAATTATAATAAGCAAGTTCACAGAGTTACAATCTAGGATACAGGTTACCAGGTGATAGAACAGGAGTAGTGAATGGGGAGCTGATATTTAACTTGTACAGAATTTCTATTTAGGTTGATTGTAAATGTTTAGAGAAAGATAGTGGGGATAGCACCTTATTGGGAGTGCAATTAACAGCACTGAATTATGTTGGTGAATGTAGTTGAAATGGGAAGTTTTGGGATTATGTATGTTATTAGGAGGAAAGTTAGATGATAAAACATGGGATTGTATAATACAGTGAATCCTGCTGTGGATGAAGGACTGCGGTTAATACATTGTGAAAGAATGTTCTTTCACAAATAATAGCAAAAATATGACACTATTACAAGGTATTAATAATAGGGTGGTATATGAGAAAAAATATATCTAATGTAAAGTATAGTTAACAATGATATTTTAATATTCTTTCATCAATTGTAACAAAGGCACCATAGTAATACAAAGTATCAACAATGGGGGTATATGGAAATGTATTTTGTACATGAGTTTTGGTTTTTTGTTTTTTTAATTTGCATATGGGCAGGAGGCACCAGGGATCGAACTCCAGACCTCCAGCATGGCAGGTCGGAGCTCTGCCTGCTGAGCCACGGCAGCCGCCCTGTACATGAGTTTTTTGTCTACTTAAAAAAAACCTTGCTTTTTCAAACCATTATGCTAAGTAAAAAAAAAAAGAAAGTACTACATATTGTATGATTCTATTTATATGAAATGTAAATATAAATAAATTTATAGAGGTAGATTTAGATTAATATTTATGTAGGGCTGAGGAAGGATAGAGGGATTGAGAGGTGACTGCTAAGGGATATTGAGTTTTTCTTTTTGGAGTAATGAAAATGTTCTAAAATTGATTGTGGTGATGAATGTACAACTTAGTGAGTATACTAAAAGCCGTTAAGTTGTACCCTTTGGATGGATTATATGATAGGTGAATATATCTCAAGAAAACTCTTTTTTTTAAAAAAAGAAGTGTCATTAGAGTGAAATTAGAGTGCTCTGCTAACGTATGCTAAGTAAGTATCGCAAGTAGAAACTAGTTTAAAAACTCATGTCTCATCTCCTCCATAGCTTATAATTTCATAGACAATTTCCTATCAAGTGTTGGTAAAAAATGTAGAGGAATTGGAATCCTCATACATTGCGAGTGGGAAAGTAAAACAATGTAGCAGTTGTGGAAAAACATTTGGCCATTCTTAAACAAGATAAACAGAGAATTACCACAGGATACTGCAATTACGCTCTTAGGGTATATACTCCCACATACATATATACCCCAAAATACATACATATACCCAAGAATATATATGAAATAGGTGCAAACAAAAAGTTGTACACAAATGTTCATAACAGCAATATTCATAACAGCTAAAAAGTGGAAACAACCTAAATGTTTGATGGATCAATACATAAACTAAATGCAGCATATATCCATAAAATGGAGTATTATTCAACCATACAAAGTAATGACATACTATTACTTGCTATAACAGGGATTAACCTTGCAAACATTATGCTAAATGAAAGAAAAGGCCAGACACAAAACGCCATATAGTATGATTCCAATTATATGAATGCAGAATAGGTAAATCCATAGAGAGAGAGCAGATTACAGTTGCCAGACTCAGGGAGGGAAAGAGGAAGGAGGAGTGACTGTGTAATGGTTGGGAGGTTTCTCTCTAGGGTGGTAAAAAAGTTCTTTAAGTAGATTCTCGTGATGGACATGATACATGTACAAAACAGCACTGAACTGTACACTTTAAATGTTAAAGAGTGATAAATTTTATGTTATGTATATTTTTCCACAATAATAATAATTAATAAAGAAGTTAAGCAACAAACGAAAAAATTGATAAATTAGATTTCATCAAAATTGAAACTTTTTGTACAAAGGACATTATCAAGAAATTGGGGAAAAAAATACAAAATGAGAGAAAATACTTTCAGATAATATATATAAGGGCTTAATACCCAAAATATATATCAAGAGCTACTAATACTCAACAATAAAAAGACAAAACAATCCAATTTAAAAATGGGCAAAGGACTTGAATAGACATTTCTCTACAGAAGATACACAACTAGCCAATAAGCACATGAAAAGGTGCTTAACATCATAAGTCATTAGGGAAGTGTAAATCAATAGCACAAAGAGATACTACTACACACTCACTGCAGTGGCTACTATTAAAGGAATAGAAAATAAAAAGTGTTGATGAGGATATAGAGAAAATGGACCCCACGTGTACTGCTGATAAGAATGCAAAACGGGGAAGGTGCTGTGGAAAAAAGTTTCACAATCTTTCAAAAAATTACAAACATGGAATTAACATATAAATTAACAACTTCACTCCTAGGAATGTATCCAAAAGAAATGACAATAAGGACTCAAACAGATATTTGAACACCAATGGTTCACAGAAGCATTATTCGCAATAGCTAAAAGGTGTCCACTGAGAGCTGAACAAACAAAATGTGGTATACACATATCATGGAGTATTATTCCATACAAAGAATTAAGTCCTGATAGATGCAACAACAGAAACCTTGGAAACGTATGCTGAGTAAAATAAGCCAGACATAAAAGGACAAATATCGTATAATTGTACTTATATAAAGTATCTAAAATAGGCAAATCTATAGAGACAGAAAGTAGAAAAATAAAAATAAAATAAAGAACCACATAGAAGAGGTTTGTTTAATCAATTTTATTTGGGCTGAATTTTTTTTTACTTGTTTATTTTGATGAGTAATATAATTATTCTTTCTTAGCAAAAATCTGACAGAATCAAAGCAAAAATCAAATAAAAGCTTGCTGTGTTAAGTGCCTAAATTTGATGTTGAGTACATATATAACATGTTTGACAGTTTACAGACATATTTATAACTAGGGAAGAAAATTTCTATTATTGGTCAGGAAACAATTCTTCCCTTTTTAAAGGAATTTTGTTAGGCATTTCCAGCCACTAATAATAAGTTTCCCAATTTTAGTCCTCCCTTGTCATTTTCTATCCTTATCGGATTCACATCTGATTTTGAGTCAATTTCGCTATCATCAATAGTGTTTGAAATACACTCCACTCAGCTTTCCCGGTGGCATATCATATGTTGTATCCACTCAGTGAGGATTGAGAGTGGTTCTAGCCACTCACACACAAGGTTTACAAAGCACTGATTTAATTTCATGAAAACTGTATTCAAGACTACAAAAAAGGAATGGGGGAGTTTTATGTAGTTAATTCAAACTCTGCCTTCAGGTAATATAATAGCCTGGTTTCTGTTGTTATTATTGCTGCTGTTTTTTTGCTACTCAATGTATGTTAAACTCTGGAGATGAAAAGATATATAATATATACTTATTTTATTTTTTTGAATAAAGTGACTATGTCATTAGCTTTTTCTAATTCTGAATAAAATGATGAGTAGAATTTGTTCACTAAATACTAACTACTCACCTTTTGGTGAGTGCCTGGCAACAGCACCATTTCTTGTCTTATTTTGCATATGAGTATTTAGTTCTGCTACTCAACTTCCCCTAAGAGGGCAACTTAGTTCCCAAGATAACTAATGCATAGAACTGAGGGTGCCTGGCAAATGCTGCTTTCCCTGGCCAGCACAGCACAGTTATTTTTGTAGTTTTAAAATAATATCTAACAATACTACTTTAATATCTCAATCGTATTCCCAGCCCCACACATTTACCTTCCTGGCCCTTAAAAGCTTTTGACATTGCCACCCAACCCTAACCAACACTTTCAGAAGGCCAGATCACACTAAATGTAAGGCTTGCAAAACACCAGTCTCTTTCCGCAAACTGAAAGCAACAAATCTGACAAACTTCATTGTTCTTCTGACATTCTTCTTCCAGAACATAAGAGCATCTGCCAAGCAGAGAGGGTCATTCCTTCTGTTTAAATTTGTAGAGACATAAAAGACTACTCACTGTCTGTCAATCTCTAAATTTACAAGTCAAGGGCTTCAACTCAACTTCACCCTATAAATAGCATTTGGGGCACAATAAACTTGAAAGCTAACCTGAGATAATACCAAGAGTTTAGTCCACAAATACTTCTTTACTAGCATAAAACTATGTGATAAGTATGATATTGGAGGGATAAAAAAAAGGCTATAAAAGTACTTCATTTTGTATCATTAGTTTTTTTGAATCCCAAATATCCCCCTTATTCATCTCATACCGCAAAATGCTACACAGAAAATATTCAAATATTTACTGAATTAATAAACTTTCTAGGGCTGTCTTTATACATACTAGATATTTTTCACCTCTAGACTTTCCCAAAAAGTCTCCCTTCCTTTCTTTCTCTTTTAAGTCTTAGATTTGTCTCCCTCTCCATGAGATACTAGTGTGCCCTACCTACCTGTGTATGTTGTGGAAAGGTGGAAAGAGTCACCATTGCCAAGCAATCAAATTCGATGATACAGGACTGCCTGCATATATCTGTCAGCCAAGAGGCTGGGCATACACTGTCCAGGCCATCAGGTCAAGAATTGAAATCTGATGCCATGGCAGGTCAGGTACCAGGCAAACAGGGCAGGGGAAGTTTAAAGTTGGAATTCAGGAAAGAAGGCAGAGGAGAAGACAAAAATATGATTGACCAAGAGTGTTAAGGAAAAGGCAAAAGAGACAGCATAGCCAAGATAAGAGGTTAGGATGTGCTCAAAAAGAGAACGATTAAGAGCTTACCTCCAAAGTCAAAGCTTACAAGGGCAGTGTGAAGTTTTTGGAGATGCTTCCTGTTGGGGTTGGTCCTCATCTTAAAGGGACCTGGTCCAAGAAGCCCTCCAGAGCTGCCCTGATAAACTTTTTTTCTCTGGAGGGCCTGGAAGAAACAGAACAGATACTATACCATGCCTGGTGGTGGTAGTGATGAGGAAGGTTGGATGTGAAGAGAGAAATTTATTCAGACACCTTTATGAACAAAATAGACCATTTTTCACTATACATTGCCACCCCTAAATACATCTAGGTAATGATAATTACAATCTGGCATTTCATAAAGTAGATTACTTCTGTGGAGGCTTCATATAAAAGAAGGATACATCCCTTTTGTAAGTTACTTGATGTATTCATCATCCAAATGGGGGTTCACCTCATAGAAGACTTTCCTAAACCCTCAGGGTAAGTTAAACACTCTCCCTTACATTGGTACACGACAGAGTACAGGCTCTTTCAGAATATTTGTCACTGTATTCAAATTATACCCTCTGCTAGACTATAACTAACTTCACGTAGGTGACCATGTGAATTCATCTTCATGCCTGCAATGCTTAACACAGTGCATGGCACATAACAGACAGGAAAATGTTGGCTGAAACAAACAAAAAAATAAAGCTTCTGAGTCAAATATGGGGTGATAGAGACTTTTCAGGAACTGTGTAACTCTTTGTAAATAGCCAGTTTCTTCATTTATAAGACATAAAATTTTATAAGAATGCAAGGAACATGATGGCAGCAAAAGACACTCAAGGGTGCTGTTCACCACAGAATCTTTGAACAATAAGCAAAAATTAGCAGAGCCATCTTCCTTAAAACTCCAGAAAACAGTTCAACAGTTGCAGTAAGTAGGTGAGTGCCAAAATCAAGAAAATGAGCTTTAGAAATGATAGGAGAAGCTCATGGGCCCCTTGCTGGGCCTTCTCCCAATTCCTACCCAGAATGGTACAGAGTCAGCCTCTGCTCCCATGAAGGTCCCTAATCCAGTTCCAGGGGGAACAGAGTAACCCCATGCTCATACTGGCCAAGTAACTTTGGGCAAGGGTGCCAAGCCCACTCCATGGTTTAAGAATAATCTCTCCAACAAATAGTGCTGGGAAAACTGGATATCCATGTCAAAAGAATGAAGGTAGACCCTTACCTCTACCATATAAAAAATTAACTCAAATGGATGAAAGATCTAAATGTAAGAACCAGAACTATAAAACTCCCAGAAGAAAACATAGGGAAGTATCTTTAGGACCTGATGTTAGGTAGTATTTTCTTTGATTTTACAACCCAAAGCACAAGCAACAAAGGAAAATATAAACAAATGGAACTTGATCAAAATTAAAAACTTTTGTATATCAAAAGACCCCATGAAAGTAAAAAGGTAACCTACAGAATGGGAGAAAATATTTCAAAAGCACATATCTGATATAGGTTTAATATCCAGACTACATAAAGAAATCCTATAACTCACCTACAAAAAGACAATCCAATTGAAAAATTGGCAAAAGATGTTTCTCAAAGAAGACATACAAATGGCTAAAAAGTACATGATAAGATGCTCAACATCATCAGCCATTAGGGAAATGCAAACCAAAATCACAAGGTACCATTTTACACCCACTAGACTGGCTACTATTAAAAAAAAAGGAAAATAGTATTGGAGAGGATGTGCAGAAATAGGAATATTTGTAGAAAACTGTCTGGCAGTTCCTCAGGAAGTTAAGTATAGAAATAGCATATGACCCAGCAATCCACTTGTAGGTATTGAAAATAACTGGAAGTAAGGATGCAAACAGATACATGCACATCATGTTCAAAGCACTATTCACAAATGCCAAAAGGTGGAAGACAAATGTCCGTCAACAGATGAATTCATAAAAATACAGCACATACATGCAATGGATTATTATTCAGCCATAAAAAGAATGCCCTTCTGACAAACACCACAACACGGATGAACCTTATTTGAGTGAAATAAACCGGACAACAAACGACAAATATTTTATGATGTCACTTATGAAAGAATTAGAATAAGCAAATTCATAGGGCCAATAACTAGAATACAGGTTACGAGGGGCAGGGGTGGGGATAGGGAACAGGGAATTAATGCTTAATTGGCACAGAGTTTCAGTTTGGGGTGACGGAAAAATTTGGTACTGGACAATGGTGATGGTAGCACAATATTATGAAGGTAATTAACACCACTGAATTATATATTTGAATGTAGTTAAAAGAGAAAAATAGGTAGTTTGCATGTTATAGAATAGAAATAAAAAAAAAATAACCATAGGACTTAGAATGCAAACAGTGAACCATGAAGCAAACTGTGGATTAGAGTTAATAGTATAATTATAATAATATCGTTTCATCAATTGTAACAAACAGTTTTCCCTATTACTAACACATTCCACTAATGGAATCTGTTAGTAATAGGGAAAACTGTGTATGTGAGAGAGGGTATATGGGAACTCTATATTATCTGAATTATTCTGTAAACTTATAACTTCTCTAATTTAAAAAATTATAGATTTTATTACCTATGCACATATACCTCATTCTCCCTCACTCTAAGGACCTGTGAGGATCACATGGTCAAGTGCAAAGGGCAACAGCCAGCCTCATTCTTAACCTTTGTAATGAGTGAAAAGGCATTTTTTTATAGCAAAGAACAATATAAAGCTTCAGTTTCCTCTTCCTATTTTATCTACCTTTAAATCTCTCCACAAGGTTATGCAACCAACAAGAGACAATCAGCTGGAATCTTCCAAATCTCCCAACTTTCAGTACCACCAGGAAACCAGTAATCCTGTTCCTTCAAACTCTACAATCAATTGTTTTTATATCATGATCAAATCTACAGTGGGGTCAGCAAGTCAGATGACCTTCTTATATATTTTTCTTTTTTATTTACACCAACTTTAAGGTTTAAAAGACTTTTTTATTAGCAAATATAAAATAGAAACAGATCATGTGAACATTAGCACGCCTTTTTGAAGGAGATTATAAATTACTTTTATACTTAAAATGGCACAGTAATACTTGATAAGAACAGGTCAGTGAGATTCTGACATCTTAGTTTAACAACCAAGTTCCACTGAAATAACATAAAGCTATGAAATAGCCACAGGAAGTAAGGTGAGTATCTTGATTTTAATTCTAGCTTTTTTTTTCTTTGAAGCGTGGAATCAGTCTAACCAACAACTCTTTATGGGTTATTCACAACTCTAGTTTTACATATCCTAGGATATTTCTCCCATGTTTTCAAATAGCATATCTTTCTACACAAAAGAATTGATACAGCTTAAAGGAAATACACAGAATAAAATAATGCGTTATAATAAAGCATCAGAAAAGGGGAAAATATAAACCGGGGGGGAAAGAAAACACATTACCAAGTATCCTCAATTATCTTAACAGATAACAGGAAAAAGTACTCATATATTTCAAAATAAAAATAATTTGAATTCACCAGAATTCAATCAGTTAAATGATTAATTTAAAATTTCTGTAAAATGAAAACAAGCCCGTTGCATCCAGGAAGAAAATTATTCTGAGAATTGAGGTCTGAGAGAAATTTCTCCTGAGGGTTTTCAAAATAAGACATTGTGTAAGACAGTGAACAATATATGTTCTCCACCACATCTTTACAGAAAGGTTGCAGTAAGTGGTACCCCCTTCTTTATAGCCTGATGCCAAAAAACAGTGCACAACTCAGAGAGCAATCTGGGGTTGGGGAATAGACTGGGGAGGGAGGTAGTCAAAACACTGCAATATAGGTGTACCACTCTAATGGCTTGGAGAGATGCAGAGGAAAGAATGGTCTGCATATCCTCGAGAATATGTGCCATACATAGCTGTGCCGGTTTGAATCTATGGTATACCCCAGAAAAGCCATGTCCTTTAATCTTCATTCAATATTGCTGGGTGGGAGCTTTCTGACTGTTCCCATGGAGACAAGACCCACCCAATTGTGGGTGATAACTTTTGATTAGATGGTTTCCATGGAGATGTGTCTCCACCCATTCAAGGTGGAGTTGCTTACTGGAGCCCTTTAAGAGGGAACCATTTTGGAAAAAGCTTTAGAGCACACACAGCCAGAAATGTTTGGAGATGAAAAAGGAAAACACCCCTGGGGGAGTTTCATGAACCAAGAAGTCTGGAGAGAAAGCTAGCAGACATCACCATGTTTGTCATGTACCTTTTCATTTGAGAGAGAAACCCTGAAAGTCATTGGCTTTCTTGAACCAAGGTATCTTTCCCTGGATGCCTTAGATTGGACATTTCTACAGCCCCGCTTTAATCTGGACATTTATGGACTTGCAATTTAGTAAACTTCCCTTTTTAAAAGCTGTTCCATTTCTCATATATCGCATTGCAGCAGCTTGCAAACCAGAACAAGATTTCTCTAAATCAAACATTTGATAAGCATTTCCTGGTAGTGAGTTCAAGAGCACACTCTAAGATAAGTACTTGGAGTACAGTTATTGTACACTGTCAATTAAACAGTGGGGTCAGGGGAGCAGGAAATATGGTCATTCCTTGGAGTAGAGCTGGGGGTTGAACTGAGCCTATGGTGAAAGTTGACATATAAGACTAACTATTATATGATTATTCATGTCTCCTTCATGAAAAAAAAAGGAAAGAGCTACTTTTCTCCATGGCATGTTATTTTAGTTCGCTAAGCTACTCAAAGCAGATGCCATGAAATACATTACCTTTAATTATGGGGCTTTACTAGCTTATAAGCTTATAGTTTTGAAGACATGAAAACGTCCAAATCTAGGCATCAAGATGATGCTTTCTTCCTGAAGACCAGCTATGGCAAACCTGGACCCCTTTGTCACATGGCAAGGTACATGGCAGTATCTACTGGTGTCTCCTTTCTCTTCTGAGGTTCCTTGCCTTCAGCTTACTAATTGCTTTCACAGCTTTTCTCTCCTTGTCCGAATTTCATTTCCTTTTATAAAGGACTCCAGTAAGAGGATTAAGACCCGCCCTGAATGAGGTGGGTTACACCTTAACTTTACGCAGTTTCACCAACAGATCCTACTTATAATGGGTCCACACCCACAGGAACGGATTAACTTTCAGAATGTACTTTTTGAACATAAATGTATGAAGACTTATAAATAAAAAAAAAAAGGACATTTTTTGGAGGGTACATATAGCTTCAAACCACTACACGTTTTAAGTAAGTATCTACAATCCACCCTTCACACTCATGTTAGCCTGATCTTCCAAAAATACAGATCAGAAACTAGTTATCCCTCCTCAAAAATTTTCATGGGCTCCCCATGTCTACCGTATAAACTTAAAAGTTGTTCACATGAATGCCAGGTCCTCTGTACAGACGCAATCCTTCCTTTCCAGTCTCACCTGTCTTCTCTCCCTATATACTCCAACCAAACGTCACTACTCAGTGCTTTCCAAACATGCCATGTGGTCTTACACTTCCTCTTGCCTTTGCTTATGTCAACTGGTCCTGGTATTTTCTCACTGGAAAAGAAGAAACCAGGTATCCAGCGTTTGTGGTAATGTCTTCTTGTGTCTGTCATCTTACTGTTTCTGTGACAAGGATACCAAATCAATTCTTTATGATACACTCATCCTCAGCCTCTACGTCACAGGACTGGGCTGTGAATGAAAAATGTCCCTTTAAACACATGTGTTGGGATGGGTGAATCACTTACCCTACAATATGGCTCCTTCTTTTTTATATCCTCCTGCTGGATCAGCCTCAGGCCCGGGACACCATTTTGCAGGCCTCGCTCATACAGGGCCTGAAGCCTAGGAATTTCTTCTTGTTCAACAGCTACTATAAGCTTCAAAAAAGAGATTAAGAATATGGATACAATTAAATAAATAATCAACTTTGAAAAACACAGTCAACAGAAAATCACAAATTATTTCATGACTCGTTACACTGATTTTTTTCCTAATGTGTCTACTTCTCCCTTTCTTCATTACTTCATTTTCTTCCCCCACTAAAACTGTGTGATGACAAATCTTTCCAAAAGGTAAGATGTAGTCTCAATTTACACATCTGCTAACACATCCCTACATAAATCTTGGCCATAAACAACTATAATTACTCTCTCTCAAACCCAGAGGGAAACAGAAGCACAAGCTGCTTAGTCTTAAAATTTTTTTCAAAACAGAATAGTCTTCTTATTTCTATGGAAGAACATGATGAAATATTAGTACATCAAAAAAGACAGCCAGTGTTCAGTATAATGGGATGCCCCCAACATTATATATAGAATATTTAATATTTCTGTCCCCAACAGAAAACTGTCTATCTCATAACCTGGAATAAAATATATTAGAAATTATTTTCTAATGCCTTCTCCTGCAGAAAAGTCATCACAATGACCAACTAGACAAGGAATACTGTCTTTGTAAGATACATTTTAGAAAAGTCAGTACACAAGCAGAGGACTGCAATTTTCAATAACCAACCAATCCTGGGGAGGGGGTGATTCTGATTTCAGAGTTAAAGGGGAAAAAATTTGACGAAACTGTCCTTAGTAAGTCCAGTTGGACTTACCTGACAAATATAAGTCAACTGTCTTAAATATGCTCAAAGAATTAATGAAACCACATACAAGGAAATAAAGGAAAACAGGAGAATAATGTATAAGCCAATAGAGAATATGAATAAAGAAACAGTATAAAAAGAAACCAAATAACCCAAATAAATGGAAAGATATCTCATATTCATGAATTGGAAGACTTAATACTGATAAGATATCAATTCCCCCCAAAGCGATCTGCAGATTCAATGCAATCCCAATCAAATAAACAGCAGCCTTTTTGCAGGAACAGAAAAGTCAAACATCAAATTCATTTGGAATGGCAAAGGGCCCAAAACCATCCTAAAAAAGAACAAAGTTGGAGGACTCACATTTCCAAATTTCAAAACTCACAGCTAATATACAGTGACCAAAACCATGTGTGGTATAAGGACAGAGATATAGAGCAATGGGAATTCATAAATAAATCCATTTGTCTATGGCCAACTGACCTTCATGAAAACAGCCAACTCCACTCAATGGAGAAAGAACAGCATCGTCAACAAATAGTGCTAGGTACAAATGGTACTGATAATGGTGTCGATTCAACAAGATGACATAAAAATTATAAATATATATGCACCTAACAGCAGAGTCCCAAGATATATAGAGCAAATACTGACATATTAGAAGGAAGAAATAGACATTAACAGTGGAAGATTTCAATACCCACTCTCAAAAATGGACAGAACATCCAGAAAGAAGATCAGTGAGGAATCAGAAGATTTGAGCAATACTCTAAACCAGCCAGACCTAACTGATAAATATAGAACACTTCACGTAACAGTGGGAGAATCCACCTTCCCTAGTGCACAGGGATCCTTCTCCAGAATAGATCATAGTCAGATCACAAAACAAGGTTCAATAAATTAAAAAAATACTGAAAATCCTTTAATGTATCTTCTCTGATCACAAGGGAATAAAGCTAGAAATCAAAAATAGAGGACTAGAAATTTGAAAAATATGTGGAAATTAAGCAATGCATTCGTAAACAACCAATGGACCAATGAGGAAATCACACCTGGGAAATATCTTGAGGCAAATGAAAATGAAACCACAACATATCAAAACTTACAGGATACGTTAAAGGCAGAGCTGAGAGGAAAAGTTATAGCCCTAAATGCTTACATTAGAAAAGAGGAATGATCTCAAATAAGAGACCCAACCTTACAACTGGAAGATCTAGAAAACGGTAAGCAAACTAAACCTAAAGTAAGAAGAAGGAAGGAAATAAAGATTAGAGCAGAGACAAATTAAATAGTTTGTATAACAACAACAAAGTGAATCAACAAAACCAAAAGTTGTTTCTTTGTAAAAATCAATAAAATAGACAAACTTTTAGCTAGACTAACAAACAAAACAGCGCAAGAGAACACAAATAACTAAAATCAGAAATGAAAGGGGAAATATTACTACTGACTCCACAGAATAAAAAGGATTATAAAAGGATACTATGTACAACTGTACGTCAACAAATTAGATAACCTGGATAAAAGGACAAATTCCTGGAAACACACAAACTTACTGATACTGACTATAATATCTCTTAAAAAAAAAAAAAACTAAAAAATAAAGATAATATGGAAATGTTAGGGCCCCTAAAGCTACCTTGAAAAAGAAGAATGAAGTTAGAGAACTCACATTCTGATTTCAAAACTTATTACAAAGACAGAGTAAACAAAACAGTGATTTTAGAACAAGGACAGAGACATACAGACCAGTGGAATTGAACTGAAAGTTCAGAAAACAACCCTCACAACTGTGGCCAACTGAACTTTGACAAGGGTGCCAAATTCACTAAGTCGAGTGCTGGCAAACTGGACAGCCATACGCAAAAGAAAGAAGGTGGAGCCCTTCCTTACACCATATACAAAAATCAACTGAAAATGGATCAAAGACTCTAATGTACGTATAAAACTATAAAATTTGTATAAGAAAACATAGGGAAACATCTTCAGGACCTGGTGTTAGGCAGCTGTTTCTTAGACTTTACTCCCAAAGATTGAGCAACAAAACAGAAAATAGATATATGGGACTTCACCAAAATTAAAACACATTTGTGCCTCAAAGGACATTATCAAGAATGAAAGGAAAACCTACAGAATTGGGGAAAATATTTGCAAAATCAAATATACAGATGGCCAATAAGCTCATGAAAAGACAGATGCTCAGCATCATTAATCTAGGGAATGTTATGTTCCCCTAGGGAAATGCAAATGAAAAGCACAATGAAATAGCATTTACATCCATTAAGATGATTAAAATTGAAAACAGACAATAACAGGTAATGGTGAGGCTATGGAAAAAGGGAGTCTTCACTCTTGCTGGGGGAAAGTAAGACGGTACAGCTACTTTGGAAAAGGTCCTTAAAAGGAGGAAAAAGTTACCATATAACCTGTCAATTCCACTCCTAGATATATACTCAAGAAAAATGAAAACATACGTCCATGGAAAAACTTGTATATAAATATTCATAGCAACATCATTCATAATAACCAAAAAGAGGAAACAACCCAAATGTCCATCAACTGATAAATACATAAATAAAGTGTAGTATATCTATATAATAGGATATTACTCAGCCATAAAAAGGAACAAAATACTTATTCTTGCTACAGCATGGATGAGTCTTGAAAACATTATGCCAAGTGAAAAAAAGCCAGTCACTAAAGACCACATTTTGTATGATTCTATTTGTATGAAATGTCCAAAATAGGAAAATTCATAGAGACAGAAAATAGACTAAGGGTTGCCAGGTTTTGAAGGGAGGGAGGAATGGGGAGTAACTGCTAATGAGTATGAGTTTCTTTTGGGGGATGTGATGAAAATGTTCTAAAATTAAATAATAGTGACGGCTGTCCAACTAAAAATCTGAACTGTGTACTTTAAAATGGTTAATTATATGGTACATAAAATGTATCTCAACAAGCTGTTATTTAAAAAAATTACGTGGATTTAGTCATGCAATCATTTTTTAAATGTTATTCCCTAATATTAGATTTTGCAAATTACGTAGATACAATAAGAAGAAGCCAAGTGTTTTTTAAAATTCAACATCAAACATAACTAAGAATATGTTAGTTATAAATAAATTAAGGCCCAAGTAAAATGTCATACCTTGCCACATTGCTTGTAGGAAATTCCCTTTTTGTTACAGTACTCATAGATGAGCGCTGCACCTTTTACACATAATTTAGCTTTCAGAGATTCTGGTTTATAATAAATTCCACTATGTATAACACCACTGTTATGTCCAGTCTGGTGAACAGCTACAGAACATGAGAAATGGAGTAAGAAAAAGTACAACACTCGCACAAAGCCTAAGTAGGGGACAAATTTATATTTGAAGCTGTTAGAGACTGTATTATCTAAAATTCTCCCCGAACTTGCTCTTAGTCAAAGAGTTGGTAACTTCTTACAGCAGTCTTCTTTGGTGTTCAGGTCACCTACCCCCGCAACCCAGCCCTTGTCTTATTTAGGTTTCTGCTTTGGTGTACAGAGACTCACCTCTCCCTACCAGCAAACCATTTCAAGGGGCCACTGTCACTCTCTACCTTGTACTCCAGGGCCTTTTCTAATGTGTTTGCATGTATGAGAAGGGAAGGCCCTCAACCTCTAGAGGCAATCATCAACCAAAAGAGACAGAAGGTGATGGATAATCAAGCACAATCCTGGGAAACTTCAGAGGTCCCAGTGGAATCAAGCTCACAACAGCAACCTGAATAATATGCCCTTTATGTTACTTTTCCTCCTTTTTTGTCTTCTTCTACCCACTCTCTCAGACCTGCCTCCTGAGTTAACCTCTCAAATAAATCATCTACACCCAGGTCCCTGCTCAGACTGCTTTCAGGAGAACCCAAACAAAGTTACTCAGCAAAATGAAATGAAATTCAGCAAAATAAAAGATGAGGAAATGACAAAATGAGCAGATGCTCACTCAGGTAAGCCTGAAGAACACAACTGATAACATACATACCTAAATCTTTTTCCTTTTCTAGAACACCAATGGAAAGAGCTGGATGCTGCAGGATGAGAGCTCTGGCTGAGGCAAGTCCCACAATTCCGCCACCAATAATGACTACATCAAAAGAGCTTTAAGAGAAAGTCAGTCACCTCTAAAGTAATGTATGTTTACAGTAGACATCACCAAGCTTCACATACATAATTTTCATCATCAATGTACAATTAAACTATTAATTTGCAATTGTTACAACCATTTATTAGACTGTGCTATTTGGCTTCAATTCATGAATTTTATGAACAAACCCATAAAAATTACATTGCTGATCAGCAGAATCATAACTGGGTATACTCTACTGGTAGGCCAGGTGGCTGGTGGCCCAAGATCCTCTAAGACTCCATAGTATTCAGTCTGGTGTTTCAGTTTCCTTGGCTGCTCATGCAAATACCATGCGACGGCATGGCTTAAACAATAGGAATTTATTAGCTCATGGTTTTGAGGCTAGGAAAAAGTTCAAAGCAAGTTTGAATAGAAGCAATGTTTTTATCCCAAAGACTGGCGTTCTCGGGTTAGGGGCCCATGATCATTGGTCTGGGCACCTCTGTCACAAGGTAATGCACGTGGCCACCGTCCTCTTCTCTTCTGGATCCCACTGACCTTCAGTTTCTCATGTTCCATGGCTTTTTCTCTCTCTGTCTGACTTTCATTCTGCCTATAAAGGACTCCAGTAATTGGGTTAAGACCCATCCTCATTGGCGTGTGCTACTCCTTAACTGAACTAACTTCATCAAACCTCATAAAAAGGTCCTACTTACAATGGGTTCATACCCGCAAGAACGGATTAAATTTAAGAATATGTTTTCCTGGGGTGCATACAGCTTCAAACCATGACAGCCAGTTACATCAGTAAGTCCTCTGTGTTAAGCACCACACTCTTTCTCTACAGTCTGTTCACTTAAAATTCAAGTAGAGTATTCTTAAGGACAGGCTAAAAATTAAGTCCCTAACAACTTAGTATGCAAGAATTGACAGTACTGTTGTTTCTTTCTGTTGAGGAGGAACTAGTCAGTGAGATCACTGAACCTTATAGAAATTGGTGGCCCAGAAATAGGCGCAGAACCACAATTTTAGCCACGACAAACTCTATTACACAACCATTCAAGAAATTAGAAAGGGCATGTAAGGTCTATCTAACTTTGCAATAAAAAGCTAAAGATTCTCTTTAGCACTGACCTTGTGGTCATGTGGTCAACAAATCTCGATATTATAGCACAACTAGGGTAAGGAAATTTCAGAGTTCAAGGCCTTCCTTGGAAATGTGATCTGAGGTTTCACTTTCAAAATCATTAGCAGCACCAATTTTATTTTATTACATCTGTTACTTTGTTTATGGCTATATTTGGAACCAGAAGCAACTCCTAGGCAACTTAGGGACCAAGACACAAGGTGCTTCAAAAATCAAAACTGGCATGTTAATTAATTTGGGGCTCATAAATGCATAAAGTTCCTCCCCGTGCCATGAGCCTCGTAAGCTGGACTGGGAAGACTCCTGGTGGTGCTCAACGGGCAGTTCTCATTGGCAACCTCTACACAGTTGGATGACATGCTTAACACGGTGTGTGTGTGATGGTGGACACTGCCCACGTTTAAAAAGAAAGGTTGTAAAAAGAGCAGCACAGATAAAATGGGATTCTGGGTCCACCGTGCTAAAAGTAGTTATTAGTAAATGCTTGTAGTGGTTAACTAAGGACTAATAGTATGGCCAGAATGCCCAAGGAAGTTCAACGCTTTAAACAGTTTTGTTAAAAACAAACAAACAAACAAAAAAAACACATAAATTTCACTAGATTAAAACACTCATCTTCCACTATCATTACTTACACTGATTATAGCCATTTGCCAATAATTTATCTTTTACAATAAAGAGTTTTAAATGAAATCTAAAAAACCCAAACAAAAAACTATTTTTTTAAGAATTCTAATAGTGTTTAAAATAGGCTAGTTTTCAGAAACCTCAAAGATCTACCACTGAGGTAGGTATTTGAAACACTTGCAAACACTTAAAGATACTGATATACTTATGACTTAGCCATATTTTGTGTACTTTTCTTTTTTCTCTATCAAGGTGATATCTGCGTCAACTAATAAACTAAACAGGACCAAGAGAAAGGTGTATGTGCACACTGGCGTATGTAGAAGAGATAATTTCATACTGCTTCCCTTTTTTACTTTCTCCCTTTCAAGATTATTTGTAATATTTTGTGTTACCTTTAAATCAAACTTTTCTGAAAAAGGTGGCATGACATTCATACTTTGCAGGGATGGTCTTTTATAGTGTTTCTCATCCTTGTTGTCTTTTGATAAATAAAGTATAAAACCTTTTGGTGATGTAATCCTTCCACCAAGAGTCACTGCTTTGGGACAGCCTTCTAGTCAAGAAGTTTACCTAGCTCTTTTATTTGTATATTTTCTTACAGCTATCAATAAACTTTTTATTTTTGAAACATAAAATACAGTACTGAATATGCTTTTCCAACTACACAAGCCCAAGGCACCCCTCCCTCCTACCTCCCAAACCTGGAGAATTATTCACTGTTCTGTACAGTCACCCTGCACTTCATCATCCATTGGAATATTTTTCACAAACTCCCAAGCATCCCCTATGGGGAAAGGAATCTCTAACTGACAATCACAGGCCAAGTTAGTCATGGATGCTAAAGGGGAGCATCTTGCTCCACTATTCAATCTCAAATCAACAACAATAAAGGGTTTAACAAACATCTTTTTAAAAAACTTTTATTACAGAAAAGTTCAAACATACACAAAAGTACACACAATAGTACAATGAACCCCCAAATACCCATCACCTCACTTCAACAATTATCAATTCATGGCCAATCTTGCTTCATCTCTACCCCAAATGCTTCATCCTTCCTTTATTATTTTGATGCAAATTCCCAAATCACATTATTTCATCTGTAAATATTTCAACATGTTATCACTAAAAGGTCTCTTCAAACACATACACAACCACAATACTGCTGTCATAACAACAAAATAACAATAAATTTCTTACACTGCCAAATATTTATATAAAATTTTCAGAAGAAAACATAGGAGAAAATCTTTGGGACCCAGGGCTAGGTGAAGAGTTGATACTAAAACCTGACTTCATCAAAATTAAAATCTTTTGTCTGCAAAAGACCCCATTAAAAGGACAAAAAGACAACTAATATATTGGGAGAAAACACATCAAATTACATACTGGACAAAGTACTCATATTCAGAATTTATATACAGAAATCTCAAAACAGTCTATTAAAAATGGTTAAAAAATATGAACAGATATTTTACTAAAGAAGTTACATGGATAGCAAGTAAGCACATGAAAAGATGTTCAATATCATTAGCCATTAGGGAAGTGTAAACGAAGAAATCACAATGATATATCACCACACACCTATCAGAATAGCTAAAATTTAAAAAGTGATAAACGCTTGAGTGGTCGAGGAGAACTGGATCACTCATCCACTGCTGACGGGAATGTAAAGTGGTACAGTCCCTCCGGAAGTGAGGCAGTTTCTTAAAATATTAAACACGTGCTCACTATGTGACACAGCAACTGGACTCCTGGACATTTATCCCAGAGAAAACTCACATTCACACAAAAACCTATACATGAACGTTCACAGGAGCTTTATCCATAACAGCAAAAAAAAGTGGAAACAACCCAAATGTCCTTCAATGAGTGAACAGCTCAACTATGATACATCAACACGGTGGAATACTACCAAGCAACAGAAAGGAATGCTCTATTGATACAGGCAACCCCTGGGATGGATTTAAAGGGCTTTATGCCGCACGAAAGGTTACCTCCTGGGTGATTCCCCTCATGTAACATACTAAAATGACAAAACTATAGAGATGAGGACCACACTAGTGGAGGACAGAGAGGTGGAGTGTGAGTACAAAGGGAGGTGGGTAAGTGATACCTTTGTGGGGACGGAGCATTTCTGTATCTCAAGTGTGGGAGCAGCTTCACAAATCTACACGTAAGATTAAACCGCACAGAACTACACAAACACACACACACAGGAAAGTGCAGGTATGACTGGAGAAACGTGACAGGTCTGTGAGCCGTACACTTCAGTATACAACTACACTGTATTATCGTTAGATAAGGGAACCTGGGTGAAGGGTAGTCTGACCTATTTGCAGTGATTCTACAAATTCCCGTGGCTTTCATTTCAAACGAAGAGTAAAAACCAAACCTTCATTAACCGTTCTTTCCCTAAGCTCGGCAAGACAACTGTCTACATATGCCGGAATCAACCGCAAACCCCACTCCAAACCCACTCCAACCCCGTCCACCTCACCGACACAGCGCAGCCGGTCACCTTCGCAAACGCCGACATTTACTCTCCTTCTTAAAACCCTTCCAAACCCTCCCACGCGGACGGGCCACGGGGCGCGGGCAGAGTCTCGCCCGCCACGCCGGAGACCCGGGGTCGCTGCCCGGTGCCGCCCACGCGAACAACAACAAAACCTTCCCACGGCTTTTAGAACAAAATCCACTGTTAGGTAAAAATAAAGTAAGAACGCTGCCGGACGTCACCCCCCTCGGGCCTCACTCCATACTACGTCCGGTCCACGAGAGCTCCAGCCACACTCAAGCTGCCCACTTTCCAGTTCTGGAAATACACGCCCAGCGTCGGAGCGTTCGCACACACTGTTTCCTCCACAGCGCACAGGGCCAGTGGTTTCCGACGTGACCTCCAACTTCGAGCCACAGGGCCCCGGACGCGGCAGGCTGCGTTTAGCGGACGAGCAACCTCTCAGGGGCAGCCGTGCGCGCCCGCCGGCCGGTCCGAGGCGGCCTCGGGCTCCCGGCCACACAGCAGCGCGCTGGGTCACCCAACGCCTAAAAAGACCTACCTACGGGAGGGACGAGGCCCTGCGCCCAGGGGGCCCTCACCCGGCCGCGGCCGGCAGCCTGGAGCGGCGCTGCGCGCGGACGAGGGGCCGCCTCACTCCTGCCCTCCGGCCGCAGACACAGGCAACCAACCCCGCGAGCTCCCGGGATCCACGGGGGAGGCTGGCCTCCACAGGAACCCGCTCTTCTCTCATCCCCGAGGCAGGGAAGTAAACGCTGAGGCGTCGGTCGGGCACAGCCGCCTCAGAGCGCCGCAGCCGCGCAGAGGCGAAGGCGGGCCGGCGGCCACTCACCTGGTGCTGGCGCGGCGGCCACAGCGGGAGCTCACGCTTAGCGCCCAGGGCCTCCCCCGCGCCGGCCCGCAAGCCCCAGGGAAGCCCGCGGGGAGGCCCCCACGGGCCCACCCGCAGGCGCCACTCACGTGGCGTAGCCTCGGCACCATCGCAGCAATCCCCTCGGCTGCTTGGGCCACCACAGCCCGCCCCGTGAGCCTCGCTCGGCCCGAGTCGCGGCGTGCGTAAGTCCCGCCCCCACACCGCGGCCAATAAGGCGCGCGCCTTTGCCGCACGTGGGAGAGTCCGGCGGCGGCCAATGAAGCTTTCGCCTTTGCCACACGTGGGAGCGGCCGGCGGCCAATGAGGCTCACGGCTTTGCCACACGTGGGCGCGGCGCCGGCGGCCAATGAGGCGCGGGCCTTTGCCACACGTGGGCGCGGCCGGTGGCGGCCAATGAGGCTGGCGCCTTTGCCACACGTGGGAGCGGCCGGCGGCGGCCCACGGACGCGCGCGGCTGAGGGCGAAGGGCGGGTGGGCGCTGCGGTAGTCGCGGGGTCGCTCGCTCGCCCCCTCGGTCTGACGCTGTGAGTAGAAGGGCTGGGACCCGGCCCGACAAAGGCCGGCCCTTGCGAGTGTGCGCTCAGCGGTCTCCCGCCTCCCATCGCTGGGCCCGGGCGTGGCTGTGGCCTGCCCAGTGCCGGTTTTGACCTCCGCCGCCTGGCAGCCTCGGGGCGGCGGGAGGGGTCGGGCCGTGCGCAGCGTGGAGAGTCCTGTCCGGGCGGGCCCAGCAGGCCCTGCGTCGGCCGCGCACCTGCGTCTCCCACTCGGCCCCTCGGACGCTGTGCACTGCGGCGTGCCCTCCCTGGGCCTGGCGCTCGCTCCGCAGGGAGCAGCTTCTTGGTCACCCCCGTTCCTAACACCCTGAGATGGTCTTCCTTCGATGGGGCCCCCGGTGGGGTCGCTCATTCATCGGTTCGCCCTGTAAAGGTCGCCCACCCTGTGTCCAGCTGGGCGCTGGCGTACCGGCTGCTCCGGACAGCTGGCCTCTTCCTTCCGCAGAACCTGGTCCTCTTCTTCAGTGGTGGTCGAGATCCGGCTTAAGGCCTGGGCTGGCGGCTCCGCCGCGCACCTGTCTTCACCCCTGCTCCTCTTTGCAAGGAGCTAGATGGGCTGAGTACTCGCGGGACAGACCCAACCTTGTGGGGTGGATGCTCTGTACCGCCGTCCCAGCTCTTTCACCCCTAACTGGTTTCTGTGCTTGGGGACAGTTTTTAAATTTTAAGGTCAGGACAGCTGAAGGGAACAGCTGACATTGTTAGCTTTGTTTTACAGCGAGGCAATAAAGTGAATCACACAAATGTTTTGGTTTTCCAGTGCATGTAAAAGTTATGTTTATACTATACTGTATAGTATGTTTATATACAGTATAGCATTTTTTTT